>CM052120.1:10552648-10580459 GCA_028454245.1 Halictus quadricinctus | reverse complement strand
TCGAGTGCATTATTTTATTCTGGAAAGAGGAAGAAGCTCTAAGAGGGTGCTTTCGCTCCGCGAGTCTGAAGTTCCCGGTAATCCCCTAACAGCGAGAACAGGTGCGGTCCAACGCGGCCGATTTTTTCTAATCTCGGCCAGGACGCTCGGACATTTATTCCTCTGGAGATTTCCGGCGGTGGGCGGGGGTGGGGAGGAGGTGCGAATAAGATTAGACCGAATGGGGTCGCATTTTTTCGCGTCACTGTACCGTAATGCGTGAACAGACCGTGCGATTTAACGTCGTTAGCCTCGAGAGGCTCGCATTTGTTTGAATGAACGCACCCGACGGTTTTTCTTAGACCTAACCCGACGCGGTCTCCTCCTTCGAGCATAACTCACGGTCGCGCATAATCCAGCTAATTCAGCCGGACACGCGTCTGATTATAATTCATTGAAGCCGCGGCCGGATCGAAACCGCGGAAAAACTCGTCGAAGAACGAGAACAAATTCCATTCATACCAAGAATGATTAACTCCGCGAAACAACTTTGATCTAACTCCCGGGTCTCGGGCAGAGGCGTGGCTCGATAATAACAATGACGTTCGTTTGAATGTATTGTTCGTTCACAGTCGGGGAAGAACCTCGCGGGGAACAACAATGGCGACGCGTGATGCAATAGCGTTTCAATCGTGCCGAACGATTCTACGAAATGCAACAGTTACGTAAAGTTTTTATTGAGATTGAACGGTGGAATTCGTGCGACTCGTTTAGGTTGTGACACTAACGAAACGCTAGTTTTTATTCTTCGCGAAGAAAGAAGATTCGCAAGAGAGGTTCAATAGAAATTACTCTTTTGTCAGAACTAGGATCTTTATGCAAAATAAAATTGTTGTACCCGAATTGCAACGAACTGAAGTGAAATAGAAATTTATTTTCTTTCTTATTATGTTTAGCAGATAGAAAATAATATAATAGTACGTTTAAATTTTTCTAATATTTTTACTATTTAAAATTGTACCTACTAATTTTTGTCATAAATGCATAAAATCCGCAGTCTAGTCAGAACCAAATTGTTCATTCAATTTTATTGGAACTTTCACTTTAAAAAAATCAGCAGTTGGCTTTGATCATTTTTTAATAAACAACAACGAATTGAACAACACTGCACATTTTTTTACTACTTTTTGCTACTTAGAACAGTCGGAAAAAAATTATTATCACTGGACTGCGGACTTTTAGGCGAAATAAATATTCTGTAAGTCAATTTTGAACAACAAACATTAAATGGAATGTACTTTTTCTCTTAATAATTTTAATAGGTCCAAAATACAGAATGCTCTTAGAATTTGTTCTTCACAATTTTTATCCCATTTAGTTTCGTCATAAATGCATAAAATCCTCAGTCTAATAATACTTTCCGCATCCAACATACTATACAATTGTGGTATTACTGATGAATGTAGTGTAAACTAGTAAAACAAGTGACAATTCGTACAGAACAGCACCGCAAAAAAATAATCAAAATTTTTCCTCGGCTTCCCTGGTCGTGCACTCTCCCCTCCAGGTCTCTATTGAGCATTTTCATTAAAAAATATGGTCTTTCGTTCGAAATGAAATTAGAATTATCGTGGAGAGGTCCTAGCAATTTCGGACGATCGAGGGAACTCCCCAGGGGCGTAGGAACGTCGCGACCGGGCCCGGGCTCGATAAATCCGATGAATGCGCCGAAAATTCGTAAGGTTTAATGAAGCGCCGGCCCCACCGATTGTCTTTTTCAATCGACCACTCAGCCCTGGCAAGTGTGTCAGAGAGATGGCGGCGCAATAGGGTGAGCTCGCAGCGATGATGAACGACCGCCACGAACTACCTACCCCTCCCCCAGTGGGGGTGCGTATGCAGTTATGCAGAGTTCACCGATGCGTCACTCTGGTGCATTAAACAACGCGCCCTGGGATCTCGTATTCCCCGGGGAGATACTTCGCAGGGGTTTCTCGTGAAATATATTCCCGTTGTCAGGTGGAGGCGTCGCTTGACTCGCGCGGATTCGTCGCACGTTTTAAGAAATTCTTCCGCGAAAGATCGATAACGCCTCCACCTGGCCAGGTGAGAAGAAAGAATGACCTGTCTCTGATATTTTTTTAGTTTCCCACTAACAATGTTAGTAATCAACATTTTTCACAGTATTTAATGATATCACATACACACTAATAGCATACATGTTCAGACAAGGAGTGGCGAAATTGTGAAAATGCTTTACGCTAGATAAAGCAAAATTTTAATATTCTTTAAATTTTCTCGAATCGATTTTGACTTTGTCGATAATTCTGTCTGTAATTTCTGCAAAAATTTCTAATTCCTTTTTTTGGCAAGAATTGATCATTACAGAGAATTGTTTAATTGTAATGATTTATTGCATCTGATGCATTTGTACTGTAAGGTGAGGTCAACAGTTTACAATAAATTTGTAAAGACTGCTGTCAATGGTGTAGCATAACATATTATTATTTAGTGATTATGTAAAACACAATGGTCGTCAGAAAATTGTTATGGAACCTACAGGCTGAGTAGAAAAGTAGCCGTGTACGTCGAGCACAAAAGGTAATTTCTATGCTGACCTTTAAAGGTTAACCTAAGTTCTTTCGCCTGGAACATGATTCTACACCCTCGCGCATGGAACTTTTTTCTTGTATACAATTCTTCTGTAATCTGTATGGTCGTAGAAATAAATTTTTTTTCCATTCTTTGATTGTCGTTCAAAGCTGTTCATTATTTTATTTAAGAGAAGTTTATTAAAAACTGTTCTCATGAAAACATATTTATAATTTCGATATTTCTAAAAGCATAAATTTAGGAGCAAGTTTCGGTAGTTCTGGTGTTAATTGCTGTCAGTAAAAATCACATTCATACAAAAAGAACGATTATGGTCCTGTCATCAATGTTCAATCTCCGGAATGAATTCGCGCCGAGCATGAATCCCCATTTTTTACATTAAATTAATGACGACGAAGTACCTCCGATGAGTACTGTTGCGAGAAGAATTATGAGACGAGGGGTTGCGTGCGAATAAAAATGATTAGTATCGATTCACCCCACGCTGTACGCACATGTGATGCAATTTATGCTACTGACGTAATGCATTTGTGAAACTCGAAACTCTAATCTTCATCGCTCCGAATAAATATTGTCTTCCAACGAACAAAAAATGCTCTCTGCATTTCACCAAAATTATTAAAAATTCAAACTCTAACATGCTCTAATTCGCGCTACTGAAAATCTTGAAGAATTCAAAATTAAAAATTCTCTAATTCTCTCCGTACTCCCCAGAGAAATTCCATTCCCACGAAATTACCAAAAACTGTGGGTAACGGTGAACGAATAGAGCCGGGAAATAAATCCGGAAGCATATCCTCGGCGTCGCAATTATGTTTGCACACAGCGCGAACGTTTCGCCGGCCATCGATGCCGGAAAACGCGGGTGGGTGACAGTCGAAGGAAAACATTCCGAGTCCGTTCATTACGCAACGTTGATCGCGTATCGGACCGGGGGTGGGGGGGGGGGGAGGTTGGTGCCGCGAACGCGTTGCAGGAACATTAACATTATCAAACATCGAAATTACATTGGACGTTAAACGTAGTCCCGGGTCCCCGGTCTGATTAATCAGATCAAACGGTAATCTCATTTGCCTGTGCGCGATAGTATCGCGTGTCGCCGCTCTCCGGCCCCTCGATACATTGTTAGAAGATTTGCTAATGAGAGAACGTCACGCAGAAGTGCGCGATCATCCGATTTAATTACCAATATCAGCGAGTCGGCTAGGCATATCGATGGGAGAGAACAAGAGAGCAAGAGAGCAAGAGAGACAGACCATGTTCGAACCGTGGAGAGCACCGGGAAACAGTATTTAATCCGTCGTCGACCGGTTTTCATAACCGGAGTCGTCGAATATTCCAGCTCGCGGCACGGCCGACGGTATAATAAGCCCGTTCCCATGACGGATCACTTCGCGAAAGCTCATTATTTCTGTTCCACGGCGACAGATTCATCGGCTCCGCGAGAAAACGAATTACGACGTATTTACATCGCGCCCCGACGAGCTACGGAACGAGCCCGACCAGTTGAACGCGATTTAATGAACGACTCGCTGGATAAATGGCTCGAAAACTGCGCTCGAACTTTTCCTGCCGACGGACAGCTCGCGAATTCAGAAATTCGGACGTTTTAAACGTTCCCGGCAGTTTAGAGTACAGCTTTTACACTATACATGTCCCGGCCGATAAAAGTCCCAGAAATATCCTCACCACCGCGACGTATACCTCGTGAGAAGCCATGGAACTCGGGAGACCTCGGTCTCCGAGGAGTGTACAGTGTTTACTCTATATATTTCCCAAATGCCTAGTTGATAAAAGTCTCAGAACTATCCCCACCACCGCGGGATATACACCGTTAGGGGCCATGGAACTCGAGAGATCTCGGTCTTCGAAGAGTATATCTCCTTTCCGATATGTGTCCGTGTTTTGGACATATATCGAGTAAACACTGTAAATTTAAATACGGTACATAACAAAAATTCGTTCAATTGTCTTCGATGTCTTCCTTTTGAAGTAAATCACTTAAGTTACTTACGAGGTTTACTTAAATTTTCCAGTTTCACTTTTGTCATAAATGTATAAAATCCGCAGTCTAATTTCTTATTGACACTAGATTCACGGGACCCGTCAAAATGGCGAACTCTACTATTTTTAATTTACGAATATTGAGGTTGTAAAGATGCGTCCGTGAGGAATTATTTAACAAATTGATTTCTTTGTGAAATTGTTATTTTTATAAAGTAATGTGAAATAGTGGTTCGTAGTGCTCCGTAAACCTAGTGTTAATGAAATAGCGGATGTACATTGGACACGCTAGGTGCTTTCGAGGACCGAGGAACGATTTCGTCGCAGGCAAAGCTCAGGGTGCAGATTTCCGGGAAAAAATATGACGAAACAGTGGGATCGATTGTGAAAAGTTGGTGGACAGAATGGAAACAGGGGAAACGCAAACATGTATGACCAAGTGGCGCGTTATCGTCGTAAATACAGGCGGTTCGGACGGCGTCGTGTATACACAATTTTGCGGGCCGCGTTCGTGAAAATCGGTCCTATCGATCAGTGCCTGTAATTAAGAGGAGCTTTAGGGCGGGGAGGTGGGTTAACGAACCGGTGTATTTCGATGGTATAATAACCGAGCAATGCGGCACTGCCGCGAAGGGTCGCATGACGGCTTTCTACACACACACACACACACAGACACACAGAGGAAGAGAGCTAGGGTAAAAGATCGAAAAAGAGAGAGAGAGGGAAATATTGAGAAAGGGATGCAGTCTCGAAGATTGATTGCGATCGATCGGACCACGACAGTTCAAAGAATCCTGGGAATCCTGTTACCATCGAATTAGTGGCGGGATTAACACTTTTAGCAGTCCTAATTGTTTCATATTCCTCTCCCTTGTTTTCATCCCTTATCTTCGAGGGGTGAGAATGAGAATATTCTTTTATCGAAGTATTAGCACTGTTAGCGGCGGGGGAAAATTGTTTGCAGCCATTGAAAATATTAATTCTTCTCTGTTTTGTTTCAGGTAAGTTCAATGATGTTTCTTCTCTGTGGGAGTGGCGAGTTTCGCGAGTGCAGTGAGTACGAATTGTTTTTTAATCTTGTGAAACAGAGTTGATTTTCTTGACAACTTGTGAACGTTGTCAAAAATTGTCGCACACACTGAGCTATGTCCAATCGATCAATTTATTAAAAATTTCTTGTAAAATTGATGCAGTTCAAAGTAAAAACGAATATTAGAATATTACAAACAAAATTATTCTCATCCAGAAGAGTAGAATATTTTATCATAATACATACTTGTGATTTGAGATATAATTATATATAATTCATACATCTCTCATATATTATTCTTGCATGTCGTTTCTTATGTTGTCGCAATTAAAGATGTTTAGGCTAGCTTTAGGTGTACAGTCACTTAGTACAGTCTAATTACAACATGGAAGCGTCGGAACTTTAATTCAGACCACACTGTATACACTAATTACGATACGTCAAATATCAGAATTGAATAATTCCGGTCAAATTACGACAAATATTGGAAAAGCAGGAAAACCGTAGAGAATGGAGGATGGATAAAAATCCCCATGGAAAGGATGGTTTTTGCCACGGTTGGCCATCGTGTGGACGTAATCTCGCAACTCTTCTATACGTCGTATAGAGGATCCGAGGGCCACGGTCGGATTGCGTGGGCGTCGAAGCGATTCGCACCGTCCATCTGCGAGTCGCGTGAACGCGGAACGGATCCGAAGTTCTCGGTCTAACGGGCCCGCATCGGAACGAGTTTTTGCCGGGGCCCTGCTGCTCCTTCCTTAAGGGGTGGTTAATCCAACCCCTGTCGTGAGTCACGCGCCGCCGTGGAATTTACGAGGCACCGTTGTCGCGCTCGCACCCTCTCTCTCTCTCTCTCTCTCTCTCTCATTCTCTCTCTCTCCTCCGCTCCTCTGATCCGTAGGATTATCTCCGCGCGACCGACTGTTCCATACCCTCCCCCGCTGTCGATTATTATACCATCAAAATGCGGCGTCCAGTCGGGGACACCCCCTTAATTACGAGGGGTCGATCGATTCAATTGATCCGACCAAATGTAGCCGCGAGTCTGTTCGTGGGGTAGGCTCGCGAGGGTGTAAGGACTGCTCGTTACACGAGAGGGAGCTTATGATTGCGGACCACCTTTCTGCGGAACCTGCGACACTATAGCCTGCCTCGTACTACCAATCATTCTTCGAAATCAATAACGGTAACCACGGAACTCTATCAAACGTTCTACAGAGGAGGATACATCATTTCCAATTATGATCAAATTTCTCTATGAACAGATCTGCTGCGTCTCTCTTTCTTCTAAACGATGTAAACAATTTTTATTTTTCACTTGCTACACTATATTTCCGACAGCCCAGTATAGTCAACAGAAAATGAAAGACGTGGACACATTATTTCCAACTCATTCAAATTACTCTACAAAGAAATTAATTTTTATTTTGTTCCTATTACTTCCAACCAACATAGACAATTTTTACTTTTCACAAAAATTCACAGTCTACTACACTATATTTCCATCAGCCCAGTCAACAGAAAATGAACATGGACACATTATTTCCAACTCATTTAAATTACTCTGCAAAGAAATTAATTTTTATTTTGTTCCTATTTCTTCACTACCAACATAGACAATTTTATTTTTCGCAAAGACCCAGAGTCCACTACAATATACTCCATTAGCTCAGTCAACAGAAATTTATGAACATGGACACATTATTTCCAACTCATTCAAATTACTCTACAAAGAAATAAATTTTTATTTTGTTTTTATTTCTTCCAACCAACTTAGATAATTTTTATTTTTCGCAAAGATTCACAGTCTACTACACTATATTTCCATCAGTCTAGTACGTTCAGCGTGCAATTTCTGAAGCTCCGCGTCGAGTAGCATAAAGAGGCTGATCAGGGGTTGACCAAAGTCCCCCAAAAAGGCGAAGATTCCCTAAAAAGCCAGGCGGAAGCCGAGCCTCCGAAAGACTCTTTACGCCCTCAGCCTGCGGGCATCAGTCCCTTAACCCATAAACCCGAACAAGAAAAAGAACTCTCGTTGTAAGTGGCGGGCAAGGTCCGAGCCATCCAAAAATCACCAAGAAAGAGGGAGTGAGAGTGTGAGAGAGAGAGAGAGAGAGAGAGAGGCACCCCTCCGGCCGGCAGCAAACATTTAAATCCGCCCAGGGTGCTCGAGATCCCCGCGAAGTGGAGGACGCGTATCCCGACGAGTACACTTCTTCCCATTGTCGCCCTTCTTTCCTATCTATGCCCGCGGGTGAGCTTATACGGGGGTGTGGATGACGGCTAAAGGTTGATTCACATTTTTACTACCCCTGAAACACGCTCGAAATACCATCGAAACACCCTCGGAACGTTGCAAATTGCAGCGAGAGTTGCGTTCACCATTTTTCACCCCTTCGGTCTTGACGTAGCTGTAGAATGACGGCCACGAGTCTAAATTTTTCACACTTCTGTCGACGTTTGCTATGTTTTGGAACGGAGACCCACTCACTTGAGGTAGCAAGATCAACGTTAACCTCTTGAGCACTGAACACGACTATAGAGGTTTCCGTGGGATGCATCAGTTTCAACGGTACGCCACTATAGTGGCTTTTATGCTTTTCTCGGCCAGGCGCGCCGTACTGGGAGAGAGAGTACCGGACAAGCGCACCGTACTTAAGAGGTTAAAGTCATTAATCATCCGCCTGGAGATAAAATGTGAATAGGACGTAATTACACTAACTCAATAGTTCCTATACTGTGAAGAAATAGCGGATGGTCGATTCATTATAATGGATTCATTAGAAGGCGTAAATTCGTCTAAAATCATCCCCTAACGTAACCAATGTCAAAAGCACGATACAATCTAGCAGACTCAACAGCGAAAACGCTTCAGTTTATCTAAATAATAATATAAAACAGTTCATTTCAGTATCTCGAAGTCACCCTGAAAACTTCTTCCGCTATTTGAAAAGAAAAAAATGTCCTAAGCTGTCCCTCAATTCTGCGACAAGTTCACCGGATCGATCACGATTGACTTACGACCGAGAGTTAAATCAAGACAGCAATTTTGTCTCGCGATGATCTACGCGAAATGTGAACCAGCCCTAAGGAAATAACTTAGCGGAACGGGGTACACGGGTACGAGAAGAGTGGCTTCTTAGCATTCGCGATTGCATTAGTCAAATTCCAGCGAGCGCTTGGATTAAGCGACGTCTTCGAGGAGAAAAAAAGAACGGCAGGGGGTGTAAAGAGGGTGAACAAGTGGGCGGAGAAAAGAAAGGAAAACGGGAAACGAAGTTAAACCGTCGAAAACGAATTTTCGAGAAAGGGAAAAAGCGAGGGGTGGGGGCGGGTGGAGGGGGCGGCTAAGCGAGTAGTAACCCCCTAAGGGACCACTACCGTACGTCGTATTGTAATGCGAAACTAAAACAGAATTACCCGGTGGCCCGTGTCGGGCCTGCGACAGTGGCCCCGGGGGCGAGGGTGACACTCTCTCTCCTGGCTGGAGGGTGCATTTTAACGCGGCTACAAAAACGACCTGCTTAAACGCACCCCCGCGCGCCCAACCCCCTTTTCACGCCGGCCAGCCTCGGGGAGATACGCTCTGTTTTATATTTGCTAATGCCCGGCCCCCCGGCTGACGGTCCATTGATTTATATTGTTTGGGATGATGCGCGAGGTGAGATAAGAATATGGCGAACGGCGCGCCGCTCCTTTTTGCATCCTGTCGAACCTGCACCGGCCATAAGTCACCCGGAGATTGATCTACGCTGCCGTCAAATAGGAATTGAATCTCCGGATGTTTTATGAATCGTTGCAGGGTGTGAACGTCTCTGTTTTTGTATAGGCATACAGAATTTATAACTAGGATTTTATGCATTCATTATAACAACGAAGAGGAGAAATCCAACAAGACATCAAACGAATTCAGGAGGGTACTCTTGTACTCCCTTTCATTTTTGGAATTTATTTCAGAAAAACTATTGAGCCTTTCGCGTTGCCACTTTGCACACATATTTATTCATATTTGATACACTTGTGTGATTTTTTTAAAGTAGAAATAATCAAAATTACTGGAGTTTTATATATTTTTGTAGACTATGCGTGGGAGAACATATAGGTTTGCCACGATTCCAGTATTTTTACTGAAACGAAAAGAATGTTGTCTATTAATCAGTAGGAGTATGGTCAGAACCAAAAGAAATTAACAATGTTGATCACTCACAAAATGGCGGCATTTTGAAGTCATATTGAAGGATAAAAAATTGTTGACGGGTTTAAAAAATGTTTAGAAATTGTCCAAAATTGGCAGCCTTGGATCAGAGTTGGTAGACTTGAGAGTTCATTGATTTAGCCTGAAACGAGACATTTATTTCAATCGTCCGAATAATTTGAGCAACCCCTGTGCAACCGTATTTACAATCCGATATACTCGATTGTCCTAACAGCGTTCTCTCGCAGTTGTTCAAGCAGCTTACGCGTGCCTCGGACTATGAAAGGAGGAAAGAATCTGCCGGCACGCTGATTGTCTCGGTTATTTACGTCCGTCTTCGGGTATTAGGTAACTGGGTTGCGAGTATTATTCTCCCGGCCCCATTTTTCTGCCGAGCGAATGGACGCGGAATGAGCTGGATGCTGGAATATCATTTGAATAATCCCCGGGCTTCCGTTCACCGCGGGCTTTCTTCTCCGCGGAAGATGTTACGCGAAACTGTTCTCCATTTTAAAGTATTGCGTCCCGATGTTTTAAGCTTTAATGGCGGATTTCGGTATTCCCGCGGTCGCCGGTTTGCGGCGAGACGATTTCTTCCGTGGAACTTATCCCACCGCGAAATTCTCTTTCGCCGGTTGTCCGCTGGACGTTATCCCATGTGTTCCCGAGGACTTTTTATCTTTCCTCTGCTCGGCGCCGTTTTCTTCCCGTTTAAGCTGTATCGCTCCGCGAACGTAAACATTCGCACGGTTGCTCTCGCACAGTTATAAGGCTGCGAGTCATTATGCAAATCCCCACTTTACCAGGCTGTTTCGCGAACAACGAAAAATTTGTTTCACTGACTGTGTTCCGTAGTCTTGTTGCAAATTAAGGAAAAATCGGACTCGGATGATTTATTTTAGAATTGTTGAAATTATAAAGATTCCTTCATATGGTGGAATACATTTCTTAAATTAATCTATTATAAAAATAAGCAGGAAGCCTATGTAAACTCGATCTTGTCACTTTTATAAAGCGTGCCGGTCACTTTTAACACGGTTTACGAAGCACTAAAAGTCAGTACAGAGTTGACTCTATATTTGTCCCAAATACCTAGCCGATAAAGGTCCCAGAACTATTCCCACTGCCTCGAGAGACCTTGTTCGCCAATAGTATCTCCTCGACGATATATGTCCGCGGCTAGACCCGTGTTATGGACATATATCGAGTAAACACTGTACATTACAAAAATATCTAGATTCTCGCCAAATGTTTAGCATATTATTTAATAGTAAAAATGCCGTGGAAATAAGTTTGTTGAGCAATTTAAAAATATTAGAACCCGCCATTTTGACAGGTCCGGTAAACCTAAATGCCCGGTAGATGTAAGTGATCATAAAATTTCGTAAAACTGAGTGATTGTAGAGCTGTTATTGCATCGAGAGCAGCTCCGTATTTAGAAAATTGAATTTTGACGTGATTTCGCGAAAACGCGACCCTGCCAAATAGGATCTAGCGCTTAGATCATGAACGGTGCTCGCATCCTGCGATCAGGAGCTGCCGGACGAACGAATTGGCAAGTTTTCAGGCTATTTCGCTGCGGCACGTCACGCTGTTTTGTTAGGAGCACGGCCATCCGCACGGGACGTCGGCTTGTCCGTCCGTTGGTTGCATTCACGGGCCGCGTATCTCGCGGATTCAGTATTTGCAACGGAATTTGGCAGTGGCCTGCTCACCGTAACGTAAGCTTGAAATATACCCGGGGAGTTTATTCCGCGACACAGTTGGCCGGGAAGGTTGGCAAGCAGGGCGTTAAGATCGTTCGACATCCTCCAGACCGGATTTCGTCTCCCCCCTCCAACCCCCCCGGAAACCTTGCTCGATCATGGGAGCAATCCACTTGGTCCGGAGCCGGCCTGACAAATCGCTCGTTCGTGAACTTGCATTCGAAGCGGCCACGGCCCTGGGAAACACGTGGATACGTGCGCGGATACGTTTTAAGAGGAATCGATTCGCGTTTGCGACCGCTCGAGCGTGCAGAGAACCATGGGAATTAGGAACTCAGGTTCGAAGAAATATAATCCTGCTTAGCGTTCTTCCGGGTTATTAGGCTCGCAACTAATTTCACGATCTCCAGGTTTTCTAGAATTATTTATCGCGACTCAGAAATTAATGAAAACTTTTCTGGTTTTAGATGCTCTGCAGATTTTTCACTGTAGTGTTTTGTCACGAACGCAGCTTTTCGATGGGTTGTGATAGTTCGGTCCAGTGATTCATTGTTTTTAATAACAAAATCTCGATTTCCGGTGCTCGGGATCCGGTTACAGGCAGACCATCCGACACCCCTGCCAGGCTTTTTCCCTTTTTTCCCCATCCCTCGATTGGACGCTGATAAAGCGAGGATCCTGGAGCAAGGATATCAATGGCGGTCGGGCCTTCTAGAGATCACCGCGTCGCCCAACAGGACAGTGACAAGGATATTCGGTTTCAATGATATCGATGCCATCGTGCCGATACGTCGGCGGCCCTCGTTCGCGATAGGGTAACGGACACAAGGGACCGCGCGGAAAATCGCACCTGATCGTCTACGATGTCACGACAGGCCCGGGATACGATCCTTTTTGTAGGGTCGGAATTTTGGGGTTCCGTTGACCAGACCGAATGACTGAGCTTCTCGCAGTTTCCTAGGTAGATGGGACTGCCAACTTCGGAAACGTGAGACGAAAAGGTACCGCCCTTTATAAAGGGCTCTCCTCACACACTCGGAAATGAAAAACAAGCGAACGATAGACACATTACAAAAATTATTTAATACCAGTTTGTTAGGACGATAATTAATCATTAGTAGCGGATGTTTCAGGAAAATTTTCCACGTCAATTGCAGCACACCTGTTCGAAATGGAAATTCATCCCCTAGGCAAATTATAAAAATTATTTACTATTTTATGGGAGCGATACATTCATCATTACTGGCGGAGCTTTTGGAAATTTTTCCACCTCGATTGCAGCACTCCGGTTCGAAATGGAAATTCATCCCCTAGGCAAATTATAAAAATTATTTAATACCAGTTTGTTAGAACGATAATTCATCATTAGTAGCTAACCTTTGGGAAAATTTTCTACATCGATTGAAGCAAACTGGTTCGAATTTTCGTGCTCAGGCTGCTCGCATTTGCCCTAAATGCATAAAATGACTAGGTGAAGTACAAAATTGAGAAGACGTTATTGGACCGTAAAGATATTATTACGTTATTGTAGAAATGATAAAATCAGAAGAAGAACTGCTGCTCCGTAGAATTGACTTGGACAATTTTTATTTTCCACAGAGGTCCGTAGTTTATTCATCACGTCGGTGAATTCAGCATTCGTTATCCTTGCTGTCAGTTACAAGACAGTTCCGACAACCTGAACGTCCAACTTTCTCCTACGACAAAATACCGATGCAGATTTCTCAGTGGAAGAGAACAAAGCAATTCGAGAAAAATCGATGTGGAACCGAATGCAAATATCTTTCTTCCAGTCTGAAGCAGACTGTTGTAGAATAGATTGTATAATAGATCGACTCCCTTTTCTTGTTTTTTTTTTCAAATCACAATTAAATGCAGCTTGAATGCAGCACAAGTAGAAACGGTGGGTGATGATCGGACATAGAGGACCTGGCTAATAATTTAGCTCGGTTAAAATTTATTTATCATTGTTAACAGCTGGACTAGATCAGGAACATATTAGTACTTTATTTTCTACCTGGAAAAAATTTCAAGGAATTCGAGAAAAATTCGAATTCCAATATTATAAGTAGAAACGGTGATGATCGGACATAGAGGACCTGGGTAATATTTCAGCTCGATTAGAATTTATTTATCACTGTTAATAGCTAGACTAGGCCAAGAACATTTTAGTACTTTATTTTCTACCTGGAAAAAATTTCAAGGAATTCGAGAAAAATTCGAATTCCAATACTATAAGTAGAAACGGTGGGTGATGATCGGACATAGAGGACCTGGGTAATATTTCAGCTCGATTAGAATTTAGTTATCACTGTTAATAGCTAGACTAGGCCAGGAACATTTTAGTACTTTATTTTCTACCTGGAAAAAATTTGACGAAATTTCAGAAAAATTCTAACGCTAAAAAAATTCTAATTCTAAAGTAGAAGCGGTGTGTGATGGTCAGACATAGAGAACAACATTTCAACACAGAATTTATTTACCACTTCCAAAGTAATAACGAGACTAGGTTAGAGCTAATTTTATGCACCCTACACCCAGTACACTATAACTTGACCCCGGAAGACCTTACACGTTTTAAACTTCCTTTGGCACAGCATACTAAATTAAACTATTTAATCCACAGTCCATAGCGTCTATACTTGGACTTTCTGTACTCCTATAAACCAACTTCCACCGAAGATTTATCTACCAACGGAACTATTACGAAGTGAATATTCAATGTCAGATGATCGTGCACGTTCCTCATTCCTCAGAGTCCTGTCTCGAAAACTCCGGCGAATACAAAGCAACTGTGGCATCAATCCTCGCGGCAACGAATCGGCAACGAAGACCAGTGGCCATCCGATCGGACACGCATCGGTTCAATCGGGTCAAGAAGCGGACGGATTTATACGATCCTTGAGTGGCGACTCTTCTCCGAGAAGACAGTCTGCAGACGATTGGTAATCCAATCGTAAACAAGCAAGCGGGACGGGGTCGGAGGCCTTCCCGTTCACGTTCCCGATTCGTTATTGCAACCTCGGATATTTTATAATTTCACCTCGATAGGATTTCACCGCGTCTCGGGGCGGCTCGTCTGGTCTCGTCACGTCGCCGAGAGATTTTCCACCGGTTTTCGAGGCGTTTATTCGTTCGTTCGTGCGTCATCGCGCGTCTCGTCACGCGGACGAGCGGCTCGATAATGCACTTATCCGCAGCTGGATGGGGAACGGCATGAGGCCGGCAACAAACGCGATGAATGCCGGCTTGATTGGAACCTCGGAACACGCGACGATACGTCGAAACGCGACGCCTAGCCTGTGGCACGCGCGATTCGATTACACGACACGCTGTTTGCCGCCGTGAATCCCCGATGCTCGTCTCGAACGACCCGGACGAAGCTTCTTGCCAACGTTGATGGCCTGCCGCGTGATGTCCTTTTTTCTCTTTTTTTTTCTCTCTCCATCGGCCATAGTCCCCCGCTAATGGGATAGCTCTGTGTCCTTTCTCATCCATGCGCTATAGCCCTCCCCCCTCCCCGTAAATGTCCGACAACCGACAATAAGAACGAGCTTTTTACCGGACTGTAATCGACTCGGATGATCGCCAGCTCTGGCCAGCAATTTTTGCTATTTGGATATCGTTGCCAGTCGCTCGCACGCTTCTACTCGCGAGCACAGTGAACTCTCGATATATGTCACCAACACGTTTACATGTTTACATTCCTCGGCGTCCGAGGCCCCACACGAGGTACACCCCGTAGTGGGGGTAATTCCGCGACGTTTATCGTCCAGGCCTTCGCGACATATATAGAGAAATCACTGTACTTCTTTTCTGTTCTTCCGGAAGAATAGTGTCTGCTTTGTATTTCTTTGGATCCCTCGAGTGTGGTGCTCTAATTGTACTTTTATCTTCTTGGAGTTTAGAAAGAAGCAGACTGTGGATTCTTATGCAAGGAAAAATTGCGAAATAAAATAACTATGTGGACATTTAATTCTTATGGTTTTTAACATTTCAGTGGCTCGAAAGCAATATTATTCGAAAATTTTTCAACTGTGTTTACAGATCTGTGTTTGATGTACTCATTTTTGTCACAAGTGCATAAAATCCGCAATTAATTCACGCCTAAGGAAAGCAGCACACTTTTATTGATTGTGGCGCAACCTTGCATTCGAACCTAACGGCACACTTCCCGAGCGTAGAACAAAAAAGTTTCCACATTTTCAGCACGGTTCATATGTCACTCCGCCACATTTCTGACAAGGGATAATCGTCTGCAGCGGAGAGAAAGCCGAATAACTTTCTATTCTATCGACGTATCGCGAGCCTACACAAACTTTCAAAAAGAGTTGAGACTCGGTAACTGTCACAGGGTTACACGTGTCACAATCAGAGCTCGATGTAAGACCAGCTCAAGAACTTGTTCCGGTGATCATTCATACAATGCTTCGACTTTCATCGACCGTATCTTATTGTTAGTAAAGTTCGTCCTATTTACGCGACTTTTTACCGCCGAGCGGTGTACCAAAGCCGCCTAACTCGGGTTAATAACACGTCCGAGCGTTCCAGAATCCTAATCCTCTAACCGCATAACCTTAGACAAACAAGAACTCCAATTTTCGAATAGAAACTTGCGCAGTTTCCCCGTCGAACTTTCCGGGTAACGAAATCATTATTATTAATCCGTGGCCCCGATGGGAACGTTGAACGGGTCCATGAACAAAGAGCACGCGAATCCATCATGGCGGCGTTCTATGGGGCCGATATATAAATTTACGGGCACTTGTTACCGAGGCGCCCCCACCTCCACCCCCCCCCCACTCCCCCCGATGAAGCGAATGCGATTGAAACCCCCCGCGGATGAATAATTCAAGAACCGCGGAAAAATCATGGAAATCCGAGCCCCCGAAGAATTCGCATATCTGCGGCGGCCGTGTAATAATGTTTCGACTCGTAATTGCTGACCGGTGCGCGCGCGGCTCCTCTTTGATCGGCCGCCACAGAATTATTGTAATTATGTTTAGTCGGGATTTCGCATGAATCTATTACAGTTCTGTTCTGTTACAAGCGTCAAAGGCATTCCAAGCGTCGGGCAACATCGCGCGTACCGCTGGAATCTCCGACTGCGTTGCCTGCGGTGTGCACACCGGAATTGCATCTTACGATGGATTATTGTTGGCTCGACGGTCATTCGCGGCAATCGATCCTTCGTATGTCGAAGCGACTTATTCCTTGCGACTACGGCCATATTTCATTCCCGTTATCGGACCCCGCTGTCGATTAATCGGTGAACGTACGCGGCCGAACTCCGGTCGCCTAACCAACGTAAAACTGCGCAAACTATTACATTCGGTACACTGGTTTTATACTGCAAACTAAACCTTTTGCAAATCAAAATCACCTTTCGTAAATCCAGTGGAAAAATGTTTCCGACGAAAGTTGATCGGTATTCACTTTTCTACAAATTTCAATATGAAATATTTCACAAAATAATTTTCTTCTTTTTTTTTTTACAAAAAATGGAGGTCACTGATTTTTTAAATGTCCTAGCAAAAACCTATCTAATCATGTTTCCAACAGAAGTTGATTCATTTTTCTACAAATTTTAATATTAGATTTTTCCAAATAACATTTTTTTATAAAACTGGTCACTCCAATTTTTTCAATTGTTCTAGCAAAAATCTAGCAAAAAATGTATCGAACAGAAGTTGATCTGTATTAACTGTTCTACAAATTTCAATATTAAATATTTCAATGAAAAGTTTTTTGTAAAAAATAGAAGCCAACCCAACTTTTCAAATGTTCTAGCAAAAATCTAGCACAAAACGTGTGGAACAAAAGTTGATCGATATCCGCTTTTCTACAAACTTCAATATGAAATATGTAAAAAAAATGTGTATATCAAAAAATGGTGTTCACCTGAATTTTTGTTAAACGTGAATATACGTTTTTGACTTGGTAATATTCCATCTGGTGTCGGGACTTACCATCGACAAAGTAACGTCGAAATAATTTTGTGCATGAAAACGTGTTTCCAGCTGATTGTGCGTCGTGTTCGGAATTTCTGGTCACCCGGTAGCAGCGGTTCTCTTCTTGGCGCAGTCCATTACGCGGGACGCAAACAGAAATTCAAGTAGCACTCGAGATGTTTTGCGGGGCGGCGGAGTGTGCAACGATCGAGGAACGATCGCCGGAAGGGACGCGGCGGCGACGCTTGTGCGCGGGGCCGTACGGAAGCCGATCGGCCTGTTATTACGCGATCGCTATAGTTATTTAAAAGCGTGGCTGAGAGAGCGCGCGGCTCTGCATCCCCCACGGCGACTGACTTTAATTCATCCGGCACGATAAGAGAGCACCGGGCAGGAGATTAACGAGCAAGATCCCATTGACGCGCCGCTGAACGCCGCCGCAAGATCCTCGGGGCCCGGGATCGGCGACGGACAAGCGATTTCCATAATCCGGCGATTTTTGCCATTTCCGCGGAAATCCTGGAGACGAGACAGGGACGGGGTGGAGGGGGACCGATCCCGCCAAGATTCGCTGATTTGCATAAAGTTATTCTCTTTCTTTCGCCCCGGCGAGATTGGTTCATCTCGCCGGGGCGCGCGCTTTCGGCTCCTCGCTCGGATGAGGATAGTGTATGACAAGTGATGCTCCACCTCCGAGGAATTGAACCGTTCCGGCCTGCTGCCAGAGGCTCACGATCTCGTTTACATTTTGGACCGACCGAGAATGATTCGATCTCGGGGAAATATCGAGAAGAATGCACCGGTGTGGGCGGATCCAATGATTCGAGTCACCCGTACGATCATTGCGTCGATCGTTTGCTTTCTGCATCGTTCTTCGCTCTCTTTCGGTAGCGACGACCTGCTGCTCAGAAGTATGTGCGAACCTTCATTGCGATTACCAGCAAAATAAAAATTGTCTTCATTGATTTTAAGAAATAGCAGCCGAATCTTTTGTTTAAAAATTGTATACAGTTGAAAGTATATCAGCATCCTTAAATTTTTGTAATCTCTTCACTGTTTCAAAGTTGACGCATTTTATCTTTGCGAAAGTTTAATCAAAAGAATGTTCGCGTTAATTACGTCCGCTTATTTTATATGCATCGACTCAGTAATAATTAGACTGTGGAAGTTTCTGGAAATTCTTTTAGAGCTAATTAATTACGAGATACTGTTAATTTGATAAACTTCACTTCATAGTCGTTAGTTCAGGATGGAGTTGAAATTGTTTCAAATCTGTTGATCTTTCTGAATTATTGTTGTTTGAAGATTTGCATTTCCATAGCATATTTTCAATTCATTGTTCCATTTAAAAGCATTGAAAGTATTTCTTATAAATTTATAGTTTATGTTTTATGAATTTAGAAAGTAATGACCGGCCACTATGTACCAACATGGCGGCGCCCTTACCTGTAAACAATGCTAGGATTGAAACTTGGATTTTCGGAATTTCTTCGCCAAAATCTACGGGACCATATAAAAAAAGTTAAAAATTTCTGGTTTCCTGAGGTGAACTTTAACCTGTATTGTATATCTGTATTAGTATCAAACATCTGTGTAATTTCTTCGTTACAAAAAGTCGCGTAATTTTGCGTTAATATTATGTTAAACAAATTATCAAGCTGTATACATATTTATAACCTCGATAATACTTATTTTTGCTAACACGCCCATACTGATCAGGCTTAAATAAGGATTATGAAGAATCGTAATCAGAGATTAAGAGCATCGAGAGCGCAGTAACGAAAGATTAAAGCCGCCTAGGCGAACTTTCCATACTCGAAACCGTAATAAATAATCTGCTTTATGCAACATGATGTTGCTCGGGCTGTGACACCTTTTGCGACACGATTTCATAGGTACATGCATTACTCAATTTACTTAATCAATAACAGGAACGACCACCGAGGTTGACTCGACGGCGTTGAAAGGTATCTGCGTATATACGCTCCCAGTATTTTCCCGACTGTATGTTATTGATTTATTTGCAGCCGAGTATAATTAAAAATAACGTTTTTAATTAAAGCCTGTTTGCGGCAGCTTTTAATTAAGAACTTGTCCCAAAGGCAAAAACTTGCTTGAAAGACGTGTTTCCCAGTTCCTGGAGAGCGGGTGACAAACACTGCGAAAGAAAAATCAAACAAACAAGAAACGCGCAAGAAAAGCGACAAATTAGTTTCTCCACTTTACAAAGCGGCCAAGTTAATTTTTCCGCGAATTACTAATGCAAATCTCCTTCCTTTTGAAAACACGTTTGCGACTAGGACACTTTTGCTTCTGAAAAGGAAACCGCAAACAATAGTAATTACGTGACTCACAATATTGCAATTTTCATTAACACCTACTACAAGAATATCTGCAATACACTACCTATTACCACAAAATATTCGATCGTTGCTGTGAATATAACAATTCAACCAAATTTACTTACCTTATCTGTCAAACACACTTACAATCGCTCATCTTTACACACGCATAACTTTTGCACCAGTGAATTCCTCGCCTCAAAACTTCGATTTTTGGCACTTTCTCGTCAAGGTCTACAGGATTATATTAAAAAAGTTAGAAATTTTTGGTCCCAGAAAGTGAAGTTCAGCCAAAGATTATCCCAATAAGAATATTCTAATTTTAGTAACTTAATTTTGACTTTATAGAGTTTAGGTGTGGTTAAATACGACTCAGTAATATTGTACATAATAATCAACAAAGTGATCTTATTTTCCGATTAAAAGTGAAATCATTGAACGCGTTGCCAAAGCTATGAAAGTAGTTTCAGTTCGTCAAGTAGCTGTGGCGCGTTAAGTGGAGCAACATTGGCAAGTTTCCGCAATTTCTTTATTATTTCGACCTGGATTGCAGCCGAATTGCAACCGGAAGCGCCTCGGTGTTTCCCGGCGGGAAAATAAGAAAAGAATTTTGGCTTTCGTCGAACACGGTCCGCGTATCGACAACGTTTCTTTACGGTAACGGCAGTCGGCCGGGTGTGCGCCCCCAACTGTCTCCCATTGGCAGCGCTTCGAATTCATGTTGCGAACTTTACACAATTTTTCGGGTTACCAACGAACCGTGTTCCCCCGCCGTATAACGGCGCGAGTTCCTCCTCGATTTTCGTTCTCAACTGGGTCATTGCCACTGTTCCTCTCCTCCGAGTTCGCAAACTGGAATACGGCGACCGAAACGCCGCTGCACCGAGTTGCATTCCTCTTGCACACGCCGGAACCGATATCGAATAAACCCAGTAATTTACCGGAGAGGATACTTTTATGCGGCACCGGTCCCCGACGCTCCGAAAATATTGATTCCGAAAGAACTGCGGCGACGAAAAGCTGCAACGTCGGCTCCCCCCTTCCCCCGTCCCTATTGAATTTATATCGAGGTCTATTGTTTGTCCAAATTAGTTCGGCCGTAAGAATAACCCCTCGTAAGATTAATGTAGCTGTTTGAATGAAAATATTGGAGGAACCATAAGTAATCAATCATTTTGAAATCTAAAACAAACTTTGTAGTAAATTCAAGTATTTATTTCGTAATTTATTATATAATCCCCATCATTATCAAGTTTGCATCAATCCAGAGTTCGAGAAGCAAAATATGACTCAATCCCGCATGAAAATGAAAAAGTATGCAATGACGAATGTGATCCTCGGAAGGTACGGACACCGCTATTTTATTGCAGGATTGTAAGAACTAAAGGCAAAACAAATTCTTTGCAAATAATTGATTACTTATGGGTACCCCTAATATTTTCTTTTACAAGTTTCCAGGGTCAGCAGAACTATTAAGAAATAATAATAAGACGCTTGTGCGAAAAAAAGTCCATTAATATTTCCCGGGAAAAATTTTTTCTGAAATCTCTCGAGCATCGAGCGGCAACGCGAAGGATTTGGAATTGTGAAATTCCGGGTGGAAAAAATTCGGGAAAGCGGAATGTTTAAATTCTGTCACGTAGGAAAGCTTGAAAGCCGTGACAACAGAAAGAAACGAATAGATGTCGCGTAACAATTTTGATATTTGCTTTCTATTTGGAAAGCGTTCGTAACGAACGCGCGTCGGTGACTGTACACGGATATTCCATTCGTCGGCGGGATTAAAAATTGCGCCGTCGATGAGCCGTGTGCGCGATGTTCGCGCGAGCGCCGGAATATTTTTTTCCTCCTATGAAAAATCTGTCAATCAACGGACGGTAATTCGTGTAGAAGGCGGAATCGATAAAATACCGGTGGAATTTAACACGGGCCGGCTGAACCGCGCGCGGTGTGTATCGATTTTCCAGATAGCTAGGTGCAATGTGGCCAGCGATTAATAGTAGAACAATTGTTGGTCAACGCGCCGCTGTTTCCATTTAGTGTTCGGTTAGCGCGATAATGGAACTGTAAATTGTTCGACGTTCGTAATTAATCAGGCCCGACTAGCCGAGATCGAACCCGTGCGCCGCCGTTCAGACGATTTCTCTAACGACCGGCCTCGACGCCCAAGAAACTGATTTCGATTTGCTCGATAATTACGTCGTTTACAATATAATTTCTTATTATCTGCCGTTAATTTCATCGGGACGTTACTCGATTTACGGTCAACTAATTCAATCAAATGCGATAATCAATTAACGAAACGCGAGACGAACTCGCTGAATCCAGTAAATATTTTTTATTCTTGCCGATTAATAAACGAGCTGTGAAAATCGATGAAATAATATTTGTAAAATAAGAAATAAATTTCGAAGCGATATCCGTTCATGAATATCTTCTTCTCTCGCGTTTCAATTTACTCGAACGATAAATATGTAAGGAAGGATTTACTTAAAAGTATTTAATTATTTACGTGGGAGAATTATACTGAATATGCCACAGTGTTGCAACGGGCACGTAAAACGTTTGTAAGTATTTTTAATTTTAGCTGTGACGGCGTTGTCTACGACTATTGTTTCAAAAATAGCGAACACGTAGCTCAGTTAATTCTTGTTTGACATATACCGGGAAATTCGAAGAACATCCGGCGGTTTGTTTTCCCTCCCGCGGGAGTATGAAATTTCAGAAAAAGCTTTCGAAGAAGTACGGTCGGGTCTAAAATTTCCGGCGGAAGGATACTTCCTCCGGCATCGTGGCCCGCATTCTTATTATTCGAGCTGATGCTACCTTTCGCGGAAGTTAGCATCGACAATAAAATGGAATTTCGACCCGAGTCTAAGTCAAAATTACCACTCCGACTGGAATTGAATTTCGAAGCTTTCGGAAGAATTGCCGGGGAAAGGAGGTCGCCGGAAAACAAAGTTACAGGAAGCGTTGCTTTTTTTTTCTTTCGATGGAATTTATACGGGTCTGTTTCCTTTCTTTCCAACTGGGAACTTTGCGGGAAACTTCGGCAGATCCGTGTAAGTTCAAACTTTCCGAAAAACGGCGCTCTCCTCATCAACTGGAAATTATGCTCGATTGTTCGCCTGAACTGCTGTTCTGAATTGATTCCGAAAGATTACATATTTTCTCATTAGATAGAAATTAGATAGAATATTGAGTAGCAATCATTCTTCCCTATGAAAGTATAAATAAAAGTAAATCAAGTATTTTCCCTAACAATTTTGAAATTCTTTGCCATGAAATATGGCCAATATGTCTGACCAACACTTGCTGTTTCTACTTATTCTAGTGCACTAGAATTTCTCTGAAAGGAATTCCTTTGAAATGTTTACCATGACTGAAGTTTTTATAGAAAATATAGTGCATATTCTGCATTTGTTTTTCCATCTAAAAACATTATTCATAAAACTGTGTTCCACTCAATATAAAATATTAATATTACTCAATTAAAATAAGTAAATATTTCTTCCGTCTTACAATATTTTCATTTTATTCATACGAAACTGATCCGATTTCTACAAGTAATATTCAAATGTTTAGCAATCTGTTAAATACAAATTTTGTAATGTAACAAATATAGTGTAATATTTTTTGTAATTTCTTTGAAGTAATTCCACAACAATTTCTAGTGGTGCTTCAAAGTCACCACTCGAGTGCTAAGGGTTAAGCTTCACGACTTTATGAAATTTATGGAAACACGTGTTTGTATGCATTTACTACTGAATCCTGTGTAATTTCTACATAATTTCTTCGTTGCAAAAAATTGTTAAGAATAACATTTCTGACCCGGAGATTTTATAAGATTCCTAGGAGAATATTTATTTCTGCAATCACCCAGAGCTACTAATAACGTAACATTACATGAAAAAGGTAGTTTCCATTTCACGGAGATTCTCAAAATAATTGAGGATCAAAGATGGAACCATTTCGAGGTTGAAAAATCTGAATTAAAATGGTCTGGGCCATTCTGTCCGGAACAGCTTCCGGAATCTGTTCCTGAACGCGACGCCGCGTGTTTGCGAAAACAAAAAAAAATAAAAAAAAATAAAAAATAGGGAACAGGACACAACGAAAAATGTTCCAGGCGAATTTGCAAATGTTCCGGCACTTTTGCGCCGCGAGCCTCCGGTAACCAATCCGCGAAAAAAAATGGAGCTTTCAGCGGGCGGCGGTAGCCGCTCGCGGCCATAAATAACACTCGTACCGAACAGGGAACGTCATTAAAAATCCCGCGGGTTTTCAGGCACACATCGCTTGATCGGAATGAAATATGAACAGTCGACTCGTAGAAGCTTGTCCCGCATAATGAAGTTACACGCAACGCTGGCTTTGTACGATTTTATTTATCTTTTCCGCGACTTATGATTCATGGTCCCCGGGTACCACGATCGAAGCTCCGTTAACGTTTCCGCTCCGCTCGACCATTAACGATACTATACGACACCGTGATTAGCATACTAGACGAGCGCAAAAAGCGTAAAATGTCGAAATCGAACCAAGATCCGGCCGTCGTGATTCGATATACCAGGTGTGCGCCGTTGGAAAACGACCCGAAAGAAACAAAAAACGCTCTTCAAATATTTTCAAATGAAAAAACCGCGTACCCGTCGGGTTTGGAAACAATTTTTATTGTTTGGAAAAATTGAAAGTGAGAATTTTAGGAAAATTGTTTAGTGAGATACCTTTTTTCGAGTTCAAAGCTGCACTTTCTTGAGAAACGTTAATTGGAGAGGCAATGGAGCAGGAGATTTTCGAGCTAAATTTTTTTCAAGTTTGGGAACTTTTTGATCGGACTGTTTTGGAAATCATTGTCCCAAGAATGGTAGGAGAATCACTGGATTTGAACTTAATCTTACTTCGACATTTATATTAAAATTGGATTCAATATCAACGCAAATTATATCATCACAAATTATTTCTTTCTTATTTAATAATTACTCGATCATTCGCGCTGTTACTATCTTACGTTCCACTGTCTCATATTTCGTGTTACTACACGTTTTATTAAACTCCATTAAGGTTCGTTTTCGCACTTTCTATTAACATTCCTCCTCGACTCCACGCCCATTAACACTCCATTAACACTTTGAATAGCGGCGCTTCGAGAAATTTGGATCCAGAAGATAACAATTTAAGTTTCTGACAATGAATGTAAATTTTTGCACGTTCTGTATACATTAATATCCCCCGTTTCAATTTATTTTCCCAATTTATTAATTCTCCAAATTTCAATTCGTGCTCGTTCTCCTCAAACCAATAGAAAAATTGAAACTAGAAAAATTGTCTCAGAAAATACATTCAAAAAATTGCTAAACAAAAGGCCGACATGCAAAAATTTGCACCAGTCTCTAAAGTGGTAAACTAAGCGCGCGCAACCATACTTTCTCCGTCCCGGAAGAAAGTAACGACGAAATTAATGCGTGGAACTAACAGCATCCTCGCGTATCTAGGCAAGTGGGACTCGCCCAGCTGTCTCGTTGGAAAACTTGGCTTAGGAATGATGTTGTTAATTCGCGACGGGAATGCCTGGCCGGTTGTCATCGCGCCAACACGCTTATCATCCAGGAATTGCTCTAACAGAGCGACTTCCTCTACCGCTGGCAACCGGCGTCGATTCCGCAGTAGTTTTCCCCAGTTGCTCGTCAGAATAAAGTCGCAAGTAGCGACAGCTAACGAGTGATTATCGAGTGCAAACACTGCGCTTATGGTGATCAGCGATTTTAATGACTTGCTTGACGTAAATACAGGTGTGTACATCAAGCTAGAAATTTTCCGGGCGATCCTCTCGAATTCTCGCGCGCGTCCGAGCACGCTGACACTCTCGAGGCCTCATTTGCCGCAGCTGAAGGATTTTCCTCAATTACGGGCCGTTTCACTCGTTACATTTTCATTGCGTTTTCATTACACATTCCCGGCGAGCCGGAGAACCGTTCCCGGGCCCGCGATTCATAGAGAATTAAGTAGGCCGACGTGATATAGTTCTTTCTCCGTCGCGTGGCGTAGCGTCGGAAGCGGGGAAATTTGTTCGGTGACCAACGCGAGCACGAGCACGAGCACGAGCATGAGCGCGAGAGAGCGTGGTTTAATCGTATTCACGGTGTTCCACGGTCCCTATGAAAGCACCTTGAATACCGGTTTCCCATTTCTCGGCATGCGCCGTCTGGGAGCCAATTTATATGCAAAATTACCCCCGGCGCGCGGGCGCTGCAACACATGTTCAAAAGGCACCGGGGATGACCGCCCGGAAAAAAAGATTATATTATCACGTCGTCCCGCGGAAATTTGTATGCAAAAACGGACTAACGCAATAACGACGGACGGAACAACCGCTCCGACGGGAAAAATGTTGCTTGCCGGGGGAATGTCCCGTCGATAACCGCCCCGAGGAACGGGACCACCCTACTCCTTCATGCCGGGATTAACAACGAGCCGAGCGAGAATTGTAATTAGCGATTTGCGCCGACGTGGATTGGGAAATTGATTGGCGGCCTCGTCAAACCGAAGGATTTTCGGACGTTCGTCCTGAAAAAGAATTTCATGCAAAAACTCTAACCCAGAAATCTAAAATTTATGAAACTTTGGGGATATGCAGTGCATATGATGATTAGGCGATTTTTTTTGCTGCTCAAGTTTACTTTAAGGCGGCAAAATTGACCCTAAATTGACCCTTGATTATTCGGCTATTTCTCAACTTTTTTTCTAATTATATAAACAATTGATTACTATTCTACCAGGCGATCATTTTCATTAAAGAGAACAAACGTTTGTCTGGAAACCGGCTTGGTAATAATTATAGAATTTTGTACAGAACGTGAATTAGAGGATTGTAGATTGTATCTTGGCGTGTCCAAGCTATTGTCGCAGACATAATCGATTGTACTCACCGTTCGGATAATAAATCGCTCTAAAATATGCGAAACAATACTAATCCGAGTCCCGCTGTTCCGAACGTCACAAATATTTCAATCAGCCGGCGCGGACAAAGCGACGAATTATCCATTGAGTCCGAATGCAATGGTCATCTAATTGATAGATACATCAAAGCGATTCGGGAGAATTATTCGGTCGTGGATCGCGATCGATCTGTCTGAGCATGTTACAATCGTGGCCATTTTTCCGGACTAGGGCGATCCCTCTATTTATGTTCTATGTCAACCGTGCTGGGAACAGGAGATTCCTCTATTCCACTCTAATTTATTATACTCACCAAAAAGTGTTCACATACTTGATAGAATTATTAAACTGTTCCGAGAACAATTAAATTTTCTGTCAATAATTTTCAGTAGAATATTTGTGCTCAGTTCAATAGAACATTCGCCTATTCCATTCTAATTTATTATACTCACCAAAAAGTGTTCAGAATCTACTCTGTAGAATTATTGAACTGTTCTAGGAACAATTAAATTTTCCTTTCTGACAATAATTTTGAGTATCACAATTGTGAGATAAAGGGGTGATGTTCAGACAATTTTTTCTTGAAAAATGAATGAACTATTCCTTCACACAAGTGCATTATTTGAAAGTGTAAATACTGTACAACTTCCAGTAATTATTTTATTGTACAATTGTGCCGAGAACAGGAACACTCGCCTATTCCATCAAAATTTATTATACTCACGAAAAAGTGTTCACATTTTTCTCTATACAATTTTTAAACTGTTCCAGGAACAATTAAATTTTGCTTGCCAACCTTCAAATATAGTATCAATAACCATATCATTGAAATCGAAACTAATTACTCTGCGTTTATATTAAACAACAAAGGCCAGAATTTCATTAAGTTTATCTGGATACCAGCACATATAGGAATTATCGGTAACGAAGAAGTAGACTCACTTGCGAAAGAAGCGACCAAAGAAAGTCCTTCGCCAGATATCAAGGCCTCAATCGCTGACCTAACCAGAGACCTCAAAATTCAAGCAAGACTGTCCACTAACACCCTAATC
>CM052120.1:10509826-10552548 GCA_028454245.1 Halictus quadricinctus | reverse complement strand
ACTATTACCTCAGAATATTAATAGAACGACTTAATCTAAATGTAATTAAGCACACTATATCCCCACACCCAACTAAAATAATCCTGAAACTCTGAAGGTGCTAAACCAACCTGGGAGCAGTTGCTACCAGCCTAACCCCAACCAGTCCGCATTTTTCCCCAATAAGTGGATTTCACATCGCAGTGAATATTAACAGAACATTGTAGATAATCGAAAGGCAGTTAGCAACGCCGTGGCCGACGTGTCCGCCTAAAATAATCCTGGAACTTCAAAGGGACTCGGTAATCAAAGACCAGTTGCTATCAACCGGATGCTAGCCAGTAACATATTTTTCCCGGGTTGCCAGTGGATTCTACATTTCGGTGGCTATCGATGGAACGGGCAAGATAATCGAATGGCAATTAGCAACACCGGGTCTGGAAGCCGAAGGCCGGTTAGATCTAGTTATCTCGAGCGCGCTTCTGCTCGATCGATCGGAATGCAATCTCGGTTATCGGGACGGTCGGATCGGTCCAGAATCCGGGCGATCTCGATCTCGAGGCCCTGAAGGGGAAACGAGGATTCGCGCGGCGCCTCGCCGTGGCCCGGGTGGAGTACTGCCGGCTCTGTTTGCTTGGCAGTTAACGAGTGCGGCTCGACGAGAGACGACGAACGACGATACCGCTCTCCCGCGACGAGCAACCTGCACGCATTATGCGCTGAATGAGGCGGCAATCTCGCCCCCCGGATCTCTCGCTCGGTCTTTCTTCCCCCCGGACACAGTTGCCGGTTCCACCGGCCGGAGGAGTCCTTTTCAAGGCCTACACACCGGGGACAAAGTTATCGCGGCCCGGTACCGAGAGCCATTTGCGTTTCATGAGCTCTCAACTCGGCCGAGTGAACTGAAACGCGGCGGAGAAGAGAGAGAGCGAGAGAAAGAGAAAAAAATTTATCTTAGCCGACCGCCGTGCGCTGCCCGGCTGATTACGTTATACACTTGCCCCGAGGAGTCCGGGGAGATTATTATTTCCTTGGTTCCCGGTACTCCCTGACGATCCTGTGCCCACCGAGTACCCAGATGAGCTCGAACCCGAGCTCATTTGGGCCGGGTTAAGAGGGATCACCCGAGAAACTGGGTCAGCGGGCTAAATCGACCGAGCCTAAGACTATACTGATGCTTCTTTCTGACCGATACCATCGTGCTTGAATAGGAAATCATCGTGTAGAATAAGTACCAGTCGCTTTTCTTCTGCATTCCTAGTTGCTTTGATTCGCCAGTCTGATGGGACCTAGGATCGATCCCCTAGGATTGTTCCTGCGCCCGGAAGTACACAAAATTATGAAACTTAGAGGAATATTACATTAGCATAATTCGAAAAAATTTTTTCTATTGAAGCATACATCATGTTGTAGGATGTATTTAATAAATTCCTAAAAATCCAACAGTGGTTCGAAAAATTCAACAATAAGTCTACAGGTACACACAATTGTTTCTGGGTTTTGTCCTGAACCTGTGTGGTTCCAAAGGGTTCACCCTTTGTACTATAGTATTGAGTGAGACTCGTGATGAAGACTTCGAGCACAAGCTATTATGTATGTCATTAATTAAATTGAAATAAAATTCTATTCTTATTTCGGTTAACCCTTAGCACTCGAATGGCGACGGTAAGGCGCGACTAAAAATTGCTGCGTCAATATTCAAAATATTTTTTACATTATTAAATTTGTTTGTATTTAATAAATTACCATTTTCGTAACTACAACATGAAAAAAATATATATATAGAAGGGAAATATTCTAGGTTGGAAGAAATGTTTCGTTTTGGAGTTAAAATAACTTCGAGTGCAAAGGGTTAATATTTAGCCGTTGGAGTATACAGTGATTTCTCTATATATGTCGCCAAGGCCTGCATGATAAACGTCGCGGAACTGTCCCCACTACCGCGGGGTATACCTCGTGAGGCGTCGGACGTTGAGGACTGTAAACATAACACGTCTACGTGTCCTAGACGATACACGACGCTAACAAGACCCGTGTTACTGACATATATCGAGAATTCACGTAGTTGTACGACAAATATAAATTTTCTTTCTTTCCTAGTAAATTACGAACCACAAAGAAGTGTCTATCATCGCAATCGTAAAATAAATAGTACTGCAGTTATCAACGTATTAATATTATTTCGATAATTGCGAACGAAGAGTTTTCCAAAGAGAAGTGGAAAATTTGGCACAGCGTGTTGCAAAATCGATCCGAAGCGTTTCGAATGTGCGGTGAAAGTGTGCAGGCACAGGTTAGGACCAAGGTAAAAGCCATCGATCAACTTTTGCGTCGAGGCCGCGTCGCAGTTGACTTATGCGTTTGTCAGCCTCCTATTGTTCGGAGCGCGCTTCGAAACCGGCCCGAGGTGTATATTACATCCGACCGTGGTAATTACATTTATCAGCAGGAAAGTATCCACGCTCGATGACGGTAAGCCGGGGCCGGGGGTAGCTGGCATCGGAACATGCCGAAACAAACTTCCCTGTTACATATTGATTGGCCGACCCGAGAGTCAACCTGTATGAGTTTCGAAACAAACGTATTCGAAACGCAATTCAACAGGTTTTCGTGTACCGCGTGTAAACACCGGTTTGTTCATGTTTCACGGACTGCTGGGAATTTCTGTTTGGCCCCCGGTGGAAATGTAATTGTCGGGCCCGCTCATCTCCCGGGCGTCCGCGATTAATCAGCTCCGCGAATCGCCTCTTCGTTCCGATCGAATTTTTATCCGGCGTTGCCCGGTCTCGCTGAAACACTACCGCCGCAAATTCATTTTTCGACGTTTTTCGGTCCTGAAATATTTCCCTCTTTTTATCAAAAATACGTGATTCATCGAAACATCGCCTGAGCTTACACATTATTGAAAAATAGTACAAAAGAAATAATAAATAACAGACTAGCGACCATCACTAAGCGTCCATTAAAAAACTTTACGGCCCGAGCATTTCGACAAACAACCCAACAATAAAATTTTTAATGCCTCCTCCTTTACGAGCACTAAAATATTTTCTAACCAAACGATTTCTTCCTGTTTCAGGTAAGTCGCCCGATCATCGAAGCCCTCTCCTCGTCCATGGTAACGTAAACGTTGACAGCATGCTCGCGAACGCTACCCGGAAACGATTTTTCGGATGGCAGGGCCAAAAGGCGTCCGTTCGGATAGCGTCGCCGGAAGCTCGCATAAATAAAAGTTTTCCCCGGCGCAGTAAAAGTTTAGTGCCGTCATAAACGGGGCTCGTTTCGCTCATTTCAATTACCGGCAATTCTATCTCGAGCCCCGTGGCCGCTGTTAATCCGGCGTATTAGCCGCGTCAATTATTACGATCATCAGATTCGGCGATTTCCTCCCTTTCGGCAGTCTTTGGATAACGTTGGCCGAGTCGATAAACACCGGTAACACGAGTTACCCGAATCGAAACGGGTCCCCTGACCGTGTACGTGCCGGTCAAATCGGAAAATCAGATCGCGTTCGCTTTAAAACGCCAATCGAGATCGCTGACAGCCAACTCGCGGCGATCCTGCGGCCCGCGGATCGACGGCGTATCATTTTCTGAGAGCCGAAATGAAATAAACATACGAACCCGCGATTCAGTTAGCTGATTCGATCTGATAGAGGTACAGTATCTGTACGCTTCCTCGCCTCTAGAGATATAGTTCATTCAACTATAGATGAACAGTGTCATTCATAAAATGAAATCTAAAATATAAGGAAATACAGTAATAGTATATTTAGAATTTGATGAAGAATTTTATTTTTATCTGCAGTTTAGGGATTAATTTTTCAGTTCAAACTTCAGGTTGGCAACCCAGATATTTTTAACTTTTTGACATATAATCCTGTACATCTTGACAAGGAAATGCCAAAAATCGAAGTTTCGAGGCGAGGAATAAGATTTTGTGGTAGTTTATATGGAAGTACCCCTTCGCGCAATTTTTACGGTTAATTTTCCCTACGTCCTTCGTGCTCTCTCTTTCTAACCTCCTGGAACACCCTTACATCTTGAAATTACTTTAAAGTACCGCCCCATTAAAACACCACCGCAATTTTTAATTTCATTTCATTTCATTTAAACTCGAGGGATCGCGACGTGTATTTGTACTTAGAATGTTTAAACAGGTCTAACGAACCTAAAGTAAATTTACAGTGAAGAATGAGGATGATATAATTCGTGATGTTAAGGATTAACATTCTGACGCGCATGTGAGCCCAGCTCGTAGTCTGTCAAGAAATTACGCGAGCCAACGTACCTTCCGCTTCGGACATGTTTGTGTAAATTCGAAGCGGTGTAAATCCAACTCGGACATTTTTAGACATTTTCGCAGTGAAAAGCGGAAAGAAATTGTTAAAAATTCTTTAAAAAGAGAACTGTTAAACTCTGTTCGAGTGTGTTAAATAGTTCGCGGAGCCGGAAGGGGCTTTCCGCCGAATCGAAAAATAGTGCAAACGTTAAAAGAGCATCGGGGGTAAACGGAATGGGCTAATAATTCTGCAGCAAACCGGCGGACAGACTTTAAACGATTATCGAGCCGTTCCGGGGCACAAAATAGCGTCAAATGATTGAGCTGCGAGCGGGGGTCGCACCCCTTGTATCAGGGTGTCGGTGGAAAAGCGTGCTTCCGACCGGCCGATCCCGAATTTTCGGCGAGTGTTTAACGACTAATCGCGCGCTTGTCGTTCGAGCACTTTGAAATAGGAATCGGAGTGTTCGGTTCTCTCAACACCGATCGCCCAAAGGGAAACGAGCCAGCGAACACGGCTAATGGATTCGCGGGGCGATGCGTTCGCGTACAGGCCGTTTCAAATAACCGGTCCGAGAGGAAAAGACCGAGTTTTTCCTCGAATTTTCATTTCTCGAATTATTCCGCTATATTACCCCGGTAATACGTTTCCGGGACCCCCCGAGGCCCTCCTTTTTCCTCCTCTTTCTCCATTTCTTTTTTTTTCTTTTTGAGAAACATACTCGCGAATATTTCATTACGAGCCGCGCGGCAGACCGGTTGAAAAATTACCTCTTCGTGTTTCCTCTCGTTAACACGATTGCCCCAGTCTTTTTATGCGTTTCATCATACGTCGGTGTTTCTATTTTTATACTCGGCGTGGGTAGTACACGATACGAAACTGGGCTGTTATCGGCGGCGCGTTTGTCCCGCGGAGAAAAGACTTTCTACAAATAAAAATATTAATGGCGCTCGTGCTGCCGCGATGCTTTAAAGTTGCACGAACTTTGCCCCCGTTTTTTCGAGTTATCTTTGCTTCCCGGCCGGCTCGACGTGTCTGGAAGTCTTTGCACGTGTTATTGCGGGCACAATAAAGTATACGGAGAAAAATTCTGCCCTTGCATTTTTGAAATTTAAACTCGCAGAAATATGATTTTATGGAAATAAATTGGTGCTGGAAATTTCCAGTTTGTCACTGTTTGTTATTCTCTATATTACTTAGATGGCTCAGAAGACTTAGTTTCGAGTACTTTAAAAAATTGTCCAACAATGTCCTCCATCCTGTGTAATAATTGAATTGTGTCCATGCATGTATGATTTAGAAAATCTTAAAAAAAGAACCAAATCAAGACAATTACATTTACATTGTTTTTAGCTGTTGCCCAAAAATATTACTAGACACGTTACAATCTAAAAATACTGTTTATCAATATTTTCGAAGATGTCCGTTCTTCACTTATGCTTCAGTCACTTTCATAGTCTCAGTCTACAAAATATAAAAATGTAAAAATTCGTCCGCTTTTTGTTTCCGCAAATATATTTCTATACAGTGTGGTACCACCGAATTGGTGCGTTAAAATCACGAATGAAGTATCATCCCAGGATCGCTGGAAGCAGAGCGGAACGGGAGCGTACCCGAATGAATCAAGAAACAATTAACAGGTCATTTGAAGCGTCCTGTACACACGAACAGGGTCGGCCATAGGCAAGTGTTAGTGCACACGATCGCAGGGGCAATGTTTGTTGCGTGGGTGCGGCGTGATACATAGTAATGGTAGAACGAGAGCCAGCCTGCGGCCCGGAGGGCGCCCGAAAATCCGCAGGAATTAACACAACTGAATTTCAAGTCCTCGTCCGCGGGCTCGAACTTCACCTCCGACAATTTCCATCCGGTATATCGTTGGGAATCTTGATTATGACGGGAGTAGTTTTGACGGATGTACGTGCTCGTCCCCCGGGAATCGTCGGGGCCCCGGGATCAGAATGCGGGAGCGCGTCAGCTCCGCAAGCGAATTATTTTATGACGCTGCCGGATAGTTGCTCTTCCGTCCTCTCTTGTTTGAGTTCCAGACAGCTGAACTTGCTGAACAGGAGCCGCGTGTTCGCGATGTCGGATTCCTTCCTGCGAGCACGGGCTTGCCGATAATGACAAGCGCCGAAGTTCAGGGATCGTGTTTGCCTGCTCAAAATTTCAACCCCTCCTCCATCCCCCTTCCGAAAAATCGCCGGGAACAACACTGATCCCGCTGCGGTGGCAGTCTTCGACGTGTCATGTCGTGGCGATCAATATTCAACAGCTATTTAGTGCTGTTTTTACTCAGTTTTGTTCCGTCGTATAGTGACTTCTCGATATATGTCAGCAACACGGGTTTTGGTGTCGTTTATCCTCTAAGAGTATTCTCTGACCCGACCGAACGTAGAAAAGGACAGCGATGCTCGCCCCCGAGGCCTCGGTCGCCGAAGAGTGTAAACACATTCGTCCTATACTTTATCTGTCAAAGTCGTAGCGACTAGGACCGTGACTCTCCGGCGTCCCTTTCCTTCCCATACGCTGTTCTTCTTTGCGTCCGAAACATCATCGTACAATTTCTAATTTGTTCCAGCTATAAACAATTTTTTAAAGTGTCGTGTCACTATTGTTTTACCATTTTTACGAACTCGAAATTATGTCTCCTTTAAAATAGAGACCAACACATATAATAAGATAACATTGAAAAATCACTTCAACATGTCTCGTAACATGTTCCATTGTTTCATAAAAAATTTAATATTGTTTAATCTGTTAAAGATCTCCGGTTTCCGTACTTTCATGTTCAAATTCCATCCTATAATTTGTTTCAAGCTCTACCCAGACATCGTCTAGCACATTTCAATCTTTCATATTTTTTTTTGTACAGGTGTTTTTAATTAAGTTTTTGTACACGTCCAATTCCCGTTCGTAAGAGCCAATTACAATAATGTTTCCGTAGGATAAATAAGGGCACGTCCTCAGTCATTAGCTACCATCGCTAGCCTCCCAACTACGAAATACAGAGGTCCGCCGATAGTCGAGCTGCTAGAAGTCGCAAGTCATCAATTTTCATCACTCCGCTTGTTTTGTAGCGAGGTACTCAAATCTATCTACAGTCCCGAGTCACTGTAATTATCTCCGATGACAACCTTGTTCCATCATTTTTCTTCTATGTCTCCAATTACTTTGCATTGTGACGTCCGCGAGGCTGTAATTGTCTTTCTACTTATGGGGCACCTTGTGCCGGGTACCTTAACCGGCAGTACGTCTTATACGAGGCTACTCAATCATTGCACCTCTGAATCGAGTAGTGGAACTAATTAGGGTAAGAGCTCTATAAATATGTTCCTTAGACTCCCCTACGTGGCAAACATCGTCTTATTCGTCAACTCTCGCACGGCAAACCTTTTTCACAACTATAAAATTAATGTTGTTTAAGATACGTTCTACGTACATAGTGAACACAATGTGGCGATAGTTTCCTAAAGCGGGCCTGTCCAACCCGTGGCCAGCGGGCCACAGTTGGCCCGTTGTACCACTTCTTCGTTCCGCTAAAGTGGGAAGTTCCTCCACTATTTGAGACGATACTATCGCCTGAAGCGTATGACATTTGTTTCTATCGCGAAGCTATTTATATCGTATAATATGATACGAGAAGGTGCCCTTGGGGGAACAGACTGTGTGGCCTGCGACGAAGTACTTGGACAGGTCTGTTCTTACGGAAGATGGGATTGGCAGAGACTTAAAAGTGGTCTGCGCTTAGTAGATGGTCTTCAAAATCTTCATTCCAAGCCTCATAAATGAATGCCTGACACACCTCCACAGGTGAAATTCTTATAGTCTTCGGCAGACTCCGCTTAGTACACCCGCGTGACGGTACCCACCCCGTCGAAGGTGCAGCGGCGATTCCCCCAATCTGAGTAATGTACCTGGAATCGGCGGGATTAGAAGTACGGGGGCTCGCTAATGGGAATTAAGTAATGCCTTGCGCCACGTAAGCCCCGCAAACGTTACACGATGGGTTACACAATGCCCCCGGTGATTCGACCGGGTTGTTGTGCCGGCGCGGCGTGGCTCGCCGTTTTCGCGTTACGTAAACCCTAACCCTATTCTTATTCGTATTGAAAAGCCCGGTGTCCAGGGGCCCGGTGCTCGCGCAGCATTATCAGCTCTATCGAGGCCTAAAACTCTCGAACCCGTATATCTGGTCGCGTTCGTTCCGCCGATTATGAAAGCCATTGTGCCCACGGAGAGAACGCCCGCCCGGTGCACGGGGCCGGCTTCTTTCGCCGGCTATTTGCACTCTCATTGTGCCGCGAATCGCCGTGGCGACCTTTGCGAAACGTTTCCGGAAACTGTCTCGGAAGACACGGCCCGCAATATGTCAGCCGCTCTGAACAGAGCTAATAGGGACGCGGCGCTGAATGAAGTCGTTGATTGCACACCGCCGGGCCCCGAGGATTCTTTTTGCCGGGGGCTGGAGCGAATCGTTCGTCGCTTGAACCTGCTCTGAGAATTAGAATCGCGAGCTTGGTTTCTACGGGGTTCTGTGTCCATCATCCTCAATTCTCGAGGCTCAATTCGCACGGGCCATTTCGGACCTTTGCCTTGTAATATTAGGGGGACCCATAAGTAATCAATTATTTCGAAATCTGAAACAAACTTTGTAGTAAATTCAAGTTTTTACTTCTTAATTCATTATATAATCTCCACCATCATCAAAGAAGGTTTGCCATCTTTCCTGCAAATTTTCAATCCCCCTCTTATAGAAATCTAGGGTTCGTGAAGCAAGATATGACACAAGGTGCCTCCTAACATTTTCTACAGAATGTTTTATTTCTTAAATAATGCTCCAGATATCTGAAAATATCAGAGGGAGCAATATCCGGTGAGTACGGGGGTGCGGTAAAACTTCCCATTGCAATTCTTTGATTTTTCATGAGTGAGTTTCGTTTTATGGGGCCGGGCATTGTCAATTTGCAGTATTACACCTTTTCTGTGGACTAAAGATGCCCTCTTTTTCAATAGTTCCGAATACAGCAGTTGCAATTGCTAACAATACAACTTAGCAGTAACTGTTTCTCCATAAACATCGCAAATTTTCTTCGTTCTTACCGTTGAATTAAATAACGCATAAAAATGAAAAGGTATGCAATGACGAATATGATCCTCGGAAGGTACGGACGCCGCCATTTTATAAAAGAATGTGTGTTTCCTCTTCAGTGATCGGTACAGAACAAATGGCAAAACAGATTCTTTGCAAATAATTGATTACTTATGGCTACGGCTAATAGATAGTCGCAGATCGTCGCAGCTCGTTCAGAAAACGTGAAAGTCAATTAGCTCGGAAGCGTCAGACGGTTTCGAGGGTTATCGCAGGAGACGGGCCGCAGAGATGGCGGCGCGTGACGTAACGAACTTTTGCATGGCCCGCGGCGGTCCGTGGATCGCATGCAAAATAGTGGACGGACACCATAGTCCTTTGACGCGGTCTCGTGACCGCGCCGCATAATTGAGGGAGCAGGACACGTAAGAGGCGCTTTAACATTTGGCATAGCTACGGCGTATCGGCCGCGTCCTTTCCTCCACCCCGGGGTCGCGTCATCGCTGCATTCAATATACAGCCCCGGGGGGGAGGCGAACGAGTGGGAGGAACTATAGTTCGAGAGGGCCCCGGAGTTTCTGGAAGACCATTAATGGAAGCCGGCGGTCGAAGGATCCTTTGAAACCATATGGAATTTCCCATGCAGAAAATCGGATATTATACTTGCCGGGCTCCACGCGAGTGACCATTGCGGAACCGCTCCGCTGCTACTCGCCACGCGCGGAAATGCATTTCTGGGAACGTCTCGCAAATGGGAAATGTTTTCGAGTTTCGTCCGCAAAATGTCCGTGCCCCTCCGTCGAGGTTCGCTTCGCATCGGTTGACGGGAATTGGTTTATTCTTTTTTTGTTTTTCTTTGCGGTGAGATCGTCGGCATTGTCTCGGTAATGGAAAAACATTGTAAATTTCTATTAAACAACCTGTTACCTCGCCGCTAAACGCGCGAACTGCGCCGAGGTTGCGCTGTTTGCGAGGTAGTTTCCGCGGCACCGGAAGTTCGCGGGGGAAGTGCCTCTAATAGGTCGATGCTCCCTCGGGAAATAGTTTCGAATTCGCTCGGAAACTTTCTGATGCGCGCACGATTAGTATGTTATCTGCGTTACATGATCGAACTGTGTTTCGCGTAATTTTGTCGTTCGCAGAGAGATACTTCCGTGAGTGAGTCGTTTTTTAGCGTGATGAGTTTAGCAATGAAGTGTCCAATATTTTTTAAAACCGCTTCCTTTTTTATTTTACTTTAACACTAGGTTTACGGAGCACTAAAATATCAAGAATATCTCAACCAGATTTTTAGCAGCTTTTACCACAATATATGTCCCAAGGAATAAATGTGTTAAATAAATTTCCTGCATTTTTACAATCACAATAATTGTAAATTACAGAATGTAGGATCCGTCATTTTCGACAAAGATCAGCGAGAACCCAGCCCGGTTTCTAGAAAATTCAGCCTCGCCCCTGGTCCCAATGTCCCCGAAAATGGCCCCGCAACCTCTGCCGCAGGATCTACTTCATCAGCCTCACTTTGGCGGCTCTCCATCACGTCTGGGTTTAAGATCGTCCACTTACGGTGTTCAAAAATTCTCCTTCATTCCCCGCCCAGGCAGACATCAATCAACTCCGGGATAGCTATCTATAACGAGCTCAAAGCAGCCCTCCGAAAGGGCGGCGGGGATGGCAAAAGGTCTGCAGAAAACAGCATAGACGGTGAAAAACGGTCGATGAGCATCGAGCTGGAACGCGTCTCTCCCTGTGACAGGGCGACCTGCCGAAAAGGGCATAGGTTATCAGGCGTTTCGATCAAATTTCCGTCTTCCACAGCGGCGCATCCCTTCCCAAAGCTGCACCTACCATACCGAAAACTGCATTCTACTTATGCAAGCGGGTGGGCGAGTCATGCGGTGCACCTTCGATTTCCCATCAGGAATCATCGCAGGCTTTCATCGAGGAAAAATGGCCACGGCTCGCGGCGTTTTAGAGACGCTGGTTCGCCCGATCCGGCTGATCCCTGGGTCACCTGAGACGATAACTTTCCCGGTCTTGGTTCCGCCAGACTTCCGGAACAATAACTCCAAGGCCCTAACTCAAATGCGACCAGACTTCGCCGCGATAACGCGAGATGCTCAGTTAGTTTCGGCGATTAAGGGGTTAGAGTGTTGTAACTGGGGCTCCGTGCTCGCTCCCGGTGCCTTCCTAAGCTATTTATCCCGACACGGTATCGTTATCGGCTGTTGTTTCTGCGACTAGGTTCCCACGGTACCGAATTTTGAAGATGGACATGCTTTTCTGACCCCGATCACAGCGATTGAGGATGCAACGTGGGCAATATATGGAATTCTCGATATATGTCAACAACACGGGTCTTGCCAGCGACATGTATAGTCCAGGAGATACTATTCTTGGATCCACGTCACCTTACACTCCTCGGCGTCCGAGGCCTCTCGAGCTTCTTGGCCCCTCACGGGGTGTACCCCGCGGAAGTGGGGATAATTCCGCGACGTTTATCGTCCAGGCCTTGACGACATATATAGAGAAATGACGGTTCCTAATATTTTTAATTCACGATTATTGAGATTTTGAAGATGCATTCAATTATTCGGGTATATTTATTTAAAAAATGGCTAAAAATTTGGAGAGTCACATTTCAGAAATAGTCAACCCATTCGGCTTAATTTTAAGAAAATTATACGATTTTTAAATGTGGTGGAACACTTTTTGTCAGAGGTTGTACCAGCTTAAATGTCAAACACAATGGAATTACAATTTTTAAGAGTGTCCCTTGGAGCCCAGTTAATTGTCCTCTGTGTCCAAAGAGTTTGTCTTCTAGTCTTCCCTATTGTCCTTCAGCCGAGAGTTTAAAAGTAAATTTTTGAGACCCTCCAGATCAGTGTGTCTTCAAGTTTCAAGCTCCATCTGTCAAATACTGTGAAATTCGAGTTTCCAAGAGGATCTCGTTCGGTGTCCTATTAACTGTCTTCTAGACCGAAGCTTCTATATTTCTTCTACTCTATCCTATCCCACTATTTTCCTCTACTTCAGAGTCTAAGTAAACTTTTAGAAACCCTCAAGACTTCGGAATCTTCAAACACCAAAGTCCTCGTTAGATCAGACGATCCTCTTCAACTCTTGAAAGATTAAGGAGCACTCTGCTTGACACTGCCAGTTACAAAACGTCGAAAATATTTTGTTTAGCTTGTCTAGAATGCTTTAGCAACACTGTTCGCTGTCGTGTATGTCATGGAGACATTGGCAACCAACAATTATTCTTACTTTTGTCAAGAATGTTCACGGTAAACGCGCTTGTCTCTCTTTGTTTGAAGTGGGAATTAAAAAATCTTTAAAGTACGGTCTCATCCTGTAGATTTTTAGGTTAGGATAGAGTGTGACTTGTCATGAAGGTGTCAAACAAAATCCATTAAATACGAATGTTGTCTCTATTTTAGGACAAAATAAAATTCCATTCTTTCGTGGACAATAAAATAAATGCAGACGTACAATAAACATAAAATTCTTCCCCTACTCTGAAATTATTCAGGACGAAGAAGCTCTCATCTTTGTAGCTTTAAACAACATTGTGCCATTCCCAAAGAGCAACTCCCAGTGAGATCTAAAAATCCTGAAAAAAATCGAAGAAACCTAACCCGGACCATTTTAAGGATCAAGCAGAGAAGTAAATGTAGGGGGACAATAAATATAAAAATTGTTCCTCTTCTGTGATATTATTCTCTAATCACTGTAAACCAAAGGTGGATGTTCAAGGTGACCGCCAGCATCCTCGGGGATGACAATGTCTGCCAGAAGACGCCACCCGTCGATTAACCGAACCGATACAGTTGATCGGCTCCGTGTTGATCGGGATCGTTATTCCTTGGCCGGAAGCCACGGGTAGGCAGCCCGTTTACCCTAAGCACGTACACGCACGTGCGTGTGTCATTTCAGCGTGACGCGCGAGATCCAATAACGCTCGACGAAACACTCGTCTATATGATAATGAAGCGGCGTCGGTGAAATTAATGCCGGTGTGTTACGAGGCCTCCCGTCGAAATCGATCGAGACACATTCGACCGGGCGCCCCGCGCGCATACGATATGACTTCCGCGATCCGCCGCGGACGAATGAAAATTCAAATCGGAAACCGACGAGCCTGGTTACACACGGCCAGGGTCTATCGTTCGCTAATCGATGCCGGCCGCAACAATTTTCCGTCCTGGGATTATAGGCCGATCCGGAATATAGGTCAGTTACGCTCCTGGATCGTAACCAGAAATTTTCCGAATTTTTTCATACCCCCCTTTCACTCTTTCTCCATTCGAGCCGGAAATTCCTTTTTCCTAGTAAAAATACCGATTTTTTTGCAATTTTCTCTTTAATGGAACCGGGGAAGCGAATTTGAGACTTTGCGGAGGCTTTTGTTACACTTTTGTTGGACTATATAAAGTTCAAGAGTTTAAGTATTGTTTTTGTTTAGGGTTGATTAGGAAGCTCCACGTGTTTTCTTCACTAATGGTTGATGCCTGTCTTCCAATAATTTTTATAAATTTTATGTTGCTGCTGAAGGTCAAAGTAATCTCTACAAAAGTAAATATTGTTATAAAAATCAAATTTCCCTACTATCTTTATTTTTTTATTTTTTTTTTTATATTTTCCAGCTGAATTTATTGCACAGAAATATTGCTTCTGCAAAATAAAGAATTATAAGTATAAAAATTGAAAAAGAATGAACGAGAGAACTGAAACGATTCTACTAATTATGTTTCTGATGATTGCCGAAATTGCGTTCCATTATTCCACACAGTGCTGACGCGCGTACTAGAAAAATGCAAAATGCGTCGGCTGGTATAAACAGTTTGTTTCCCAACGTATCATGTTTGGTTGAAAAATTCGGCGGAGAATTGTTTCGGCGAAACACGACGCCGACCGCACACACCGAAAACAAGGTAGAACAAATTTTCGGGACTTTGTCGGAAAACAGAAAATTCTCTGCGGACCTTTTGTCAACTGATCGTCACTTATTTTTCCGGAAAATGATTCAACAGGAGCAACAGCGATTCGAACGACCAATTCCGATGGACCAGAAGCTCTTACTGAACAAACTTCGTGCCAACAAACAATTTCGAGCAACACATTTTGAAAATTGACGTTTCGTCAAACCATTCCTATTTAATTACACTGTTTACTCGATATTCGGAAGCATGAATTGAGGGGAAAAAATTGACCCTCTCTGCCAATACTGGAGCATGACAAAAACGCGTCACGTGACCGGGCCGGGGTGGAAGAGTGGGGAATAGCGCGGTAGAAGGGGAAGTTAGAATGGGGACACAAGTCTTGATCTGGCAGCACTGACTATATCGCGCACGCGCGGCGATCCTAACCTCCAAACGCAGCGCTGCCAACTCTCACATCTCACACTCTCTATACGCTCCGTTCCAACTCCACCGATACAATCTTTTGTTCTATTTTATAGAACACAATAGCCAATTGATTAATCTTAAGGTCAGTATACAGCGGACCTATGTGCAAAATGAAAATTTTCTAGATCAATTGTAGGAAACTGAATTATCTTAAAAAGTTGAAAACAATATAACAAGATGTTTAAACTCTTCTGATGCCATTTTATCAGTGTATTTGCCAATTCATATTTGTCCACAGTCTAATTATCAGTCTTAATATTACATGGTATAAGCTAGACGGCTTAGTACGGCGTGCGGAGTTTTCAGCTGCGAATTCAATTAGATCGGAATTAAGGCGAGCACACTTTTAGCATCTTAATAGCCGGAGAAAGTTCTTAATTAGAGTAGAATGTCAGCAAGTCAGTATTTCCCCTTTGTTCTCCGCGCAACAAATGAACCGAGCGCAGGACCTACCCTCGCTCTCTCCTCGATACCTAGTTAAGGGTAAACTTCCTGGGTCCTGATTTAATGCATCATGTTCGCCCTCGACTAGGAGCGTCGGGGTCTCCTTCGTCCTTTCTCCCGAGGGTCATGTTCGAACCTGTTCATTTATATTCATAATACCTGATTTCAGTCGTTCTTAAATCAACGTTACGTGTAATAAGCTGCCCCCGATTTCTTTTTCGCCGGAGTTGTTATTACACAGCTCGTAACTCATATCCTGTGTTGGTAATAGCCCGACGCCCAGGCCTGCAAACACAGAACGTCCCTTACCGTTCTGTCCCTGTTTTTAGCGTTACCGTTCGTCCTCGGATTATTATCCTCGCGTATAACTTTGCGTTTCCTCAACGCGAGACGACAATAATATTATTTCGTAACGGAACATTACGACCGGGAGTATATTGGATTTGTACAGGGTGTCCCAAAAAAGGTAGTACTATCTTGAAAGGGGTGATTCCTGAGTACATTTTGAGTAACTTTTTCCTTTGCAAAAATTTTCTCCGTGGCTTCGTTACGAAGCTATTCACGCAAAACACTGGGCCAATCAGAGCGCAGCTACTGCGGACGGATTCCGGCTCCGCCAATCCCAACGCCACGCGCAGCGACACCTGCCGTCGAGCCGGAATACGTCTGCTGTATCCGCGCTCCGATTGGTCCGCGTTTTCCGCTGATAACTCGTTAACGAAGCCGCGGAGGACATTTTCGCAAAGGAAAAAGTTTCTACACAGTTAGAAAGTTAACACAGAGTAAGCGGCACAATTCTTCGTCTGTCTTTGGAAATCAATAGATTTATAATCAATATGGTGAAATATAAAACAGTGATCGAACTAAAAGAATTGGAGAGCACGTATTTGGTCGTCTTACATCGAAAGGAAAGGTGTACAATGAATTCTCGATATATGTCAACAACACGGGTCTTGCCAGCGTCACGTATCGTCCAGGATACATACTCGAGCCGTGTTATGTTTACCGAGGCCTCCCGAGCTTTGTGGCCCCTCCAAGGGTACACGTCGCGGTAGTGGGGATAATTCCGCGACGTTTATCATACAGGCCTTGGCGACATATATAGAGAAATCAGTGTACAAGGAAACTGGCAATGATTCTAACACCGAGGAAGTATTTCGCACATCCACGGAACAAAGCCCACGTGCACTCGGACCGCCGAGAACCGGTCGCGCGACAAACATATCCGAACTTATCCGATCCTGTCGTTCAACTTTCCCGGCGAGTCGCCCCGTGAATCAAAGGCGCATTGTCGCGGGTGTTTGTCCGTTAAGAATCGCGTCGTCCCAGATGCAAATGATCGGTTCTCGGCCGGGGCCATAATTCAGCGTCGTGGCGGCTTGTCGAAACGCGTGCGCGCCGGTATGAAATCGTTTGACCTCTAGTTACTTCGATTGCACGTTGGCGAAGAGTTGCGGGACCCGCTCGCGCCCATTATGCATCTGGCCCGGCCGCGGTGCAACGCCGGTGAATCGCGTTGCAGTCGGGCTCAGTCGGCCGTTCAGCCGGCTAAATATTCGTATTCATGTATTCATTGAATAATTGCGGGATATGCGTGTCTCGTCGTTGCATCCTGGCCCCCGGAGGGACCTACGTTCCCGCAGGAACAGGACACGCCCCGGCGATCAGACACGCGGCCAAAAGGTAGGGTTACTATTCCGTCTTCCTCTCTCTCTCCCTCTCTCTCTCTCCCTCTCTCTAGGTTTGTGAGAAGGTCGACTTTCACGGGTCGTCAGACACCCGGACCACACCGAGGGTCGTCCTCCAACGGCTGAGGCCAAGTAGCACCTGTTACAGCCTGGACAAGTGTTTTTAGAATGACATCACCGCCCCTCCTTTTATTCTTTCCAAGCCCGGAACCCTCTTCCGCCTCGCTGGCAAAGGGTGGACAGGCGTCCTGAATAGTGCTGTTTAATTAATTGCTCACGCCGCGTTTCCTATCCATGGTATAAACGCTGTCGCTCGTGAAGCTCCTCGTGCCGCGCCTCGCCCAGGCGATGAAAGCTCGGATTATGCGTGTTACCACCGTGCGATGTTAAATTGAGGAAGAAATTTGCTTTTCAGACCCTTCCCAGCGAGCTTGTATCCGCGGAGAATGTTTAGAGTCTTTTTAACCCTTCAGGGACGGCGCACGAGTGTCCCATTTGACCCCCAAATGGGGAAAAATTATTTTTGATGTTGTCCACAGGTTTAAGGGAATAATAGATCGTTGAATTCGTGTGTTGAAGTCAGTTACAATGTTATTAAAAATTAAACTGACCTTTATTTTCCATCTAGGACATTTTTCAAAAATTTTTTGTATTGAAATTAGTAGACTTCTTCGAGGCGTTTATTGTCGTTCTCGCTACCGTGTATAATTTGAATCGGAATTCTATTCATTCGAAAATTGCACGCTCGCTGTCTTCTGATAAATGAACCAACCCCTCGACGCGACACGTGCGACTGCTTAATTGCAACGGGTCATTTAATCGCAAGCTGCCTTGAGTATAGACAATCGATTTAAATTAGTGTCCTTGCGTTAAAAGCTCCTTGAAGAACAGACATTCCTGAGCTGCACAAGTTTGTAGAAAAATTGCGAGATGCAAATAATGTAGACGAACAAGCACAATCCAAAAATGATATTGTAAACTTTTGCACACATAAATATAATTTCAGGAAACTATTTCATCATATTCAACTTCAGACAAGAAATGAGTCTCGATTTAACTGCTGCTTCTCACAATCAATACAGAAAATGTTTATTTTGCATGAACATCCACGGTCTATCAATACAGACAACAATAATCTCAAGAGAAGTCACTGAATCATATAAATAAAGTGTTTACTCTATATATGTCGCGAATGCTTAGCAGATAATAGTTCCAGAACTATCCCCACTGCCGCGGAGTACGTCGCCGAGTGTAAGATCGCGTGGATCAAAGAATAGCATCTCCTGCTCGATTTATGTCACTGGCTAGACCCGTGTTTTGGACAAGTATCGAGTAAACACTGTGCATGTACCACGAATGAAATTGCAAGTATCGACCAATCCTTAAAAATAGATAAAATCTCACAAACAGCAACAAACAAAAATATGAATAAAAGAGCAACGTACTCTAAACAAATCTGCTCGAGTATTTCTCGTTGAGCACCGGGACCTGCAGCTAGATTTTCAAGGATTTATTCCAGGACGATTCCGTCGATTCTTACGCTCCGCGAGACCTTTGTTTCCAGACGGAAGCTCGTTGCTGGAGCTTGTCCATGAATAAAAGGCACGGTGGCTCACCCCCCTGGTAAACCCCATGAAAGTGGCACCGCCGAGCCCCGAAGAACAAGCTGTCGCTCGACGGGGTGCGAGCTTTCACCGCTCGAAATCCGGCGTAGCGCATTTTAAGCAGCGTGTTCAACCTCTCTCTCTTTCTCTCTCTCCCTCTCTCTCTCCCCGTCTTTCGCGGCGAAATCCACGATCAGGAGGATGAGGAGGTAGGGTGTGAGTGATCAAATTCTCCGACAAATGGGGCGTCCAGGATTGGCCGATTTCGCCGGGACGAACGCGCCCCGGGCCCGATAACATCGAACGACGCTTAATATCGTTTCCGGGACGAAAGACAAAAGCGGCACCTGACCCTTCTCACGGCAGAGGAGCGTCGCGTTCGAAGGACGATCCGAAGGAACGCGGGGGTGGATCAGGAAAGAGGGCAAACCGGCGCGCGATCGGTCCTCCTAATTCAATCCCGTGGGATATCGGCAGCCTTCCGCGCGACTACGAGGCGTGAATCAGCGACCTGCCCGTGAATTATCCAGCTCGTTTATCGTGGAAATTCGAACCGAGGAAAAACACGTACGACGCGTGCCCCATTGTCTGACGCCCGGACACTTATGCGCGCCGTTGCGTCACGCTGAGATTCGGTCGATGACGCAACCTCACACTAGACGCGTCTCAGCTGGGAGACTGCGAGGATCTTCGGGAATTTTCTCGGAGGAACTGTGAAGCTTTTATCTGGTAAAGTTTTGGGGGTTTGAAATATATGCATTTTGGAGAGTATCTAGGAATTTTTTGTTAATAAAAAAGTTGTAGTTGATCTTTCGGGGTTATGTTGAATTTTGAAGTCGAAGGGAACGTGCTTTTGGGGAATTTATTTCAGCGAAACCAAAAGACTCTGTTAGGAAAATTTTTAAGGATTCGGAGCGGCGTACTTTAGACAGTATCTAGTAATTTTTCTGTTTAAAAATATCTACTGACAAGAAAGTTATAGCCGATCTGCTGGAGTCGTGTTCAATTGGGAGTTTGATTTTGAATTGGACGAGAAATCCACGGGAAAAAATGAACAAATTGACCAGCAAAAATAGAATCATTGACCGCTAACTATTCAAAACGGTATTTTACCCGGCACTGTGGCCACCAAATAAAAAGAAACCAGCGATACAAACGATACGTGACGGCAACAAGCTCGATGCAGCAAGTGCACAGCAGCATCCCGAGCGTCCGCGTTCTCCAGAGGGTTAGCAACAAAACAAACACGGCGCACAACAGCGTCGAATCGAACAAAAGAGTAAAACGCGTGTGCCTGAGCGCACCCGTCAAATCTACGGAGCGTGGAATTAGAAATTGGATCCGGTGCCACCGTATTCCCCCTTCGTCCATTAACCACGCCGCCCTGGTTAATCCCCGTGCCTCGACATGTTCGATAGGGGGGCCCCCCTTGACCCACGATAGCAAGTGTAACCCCTGTTTCGCGGGACTCGCATAGTCATGGTGTCGTGGAAGGGGCACGAGGTGGCGGAAAATAGTTACAAAACAGACGCAGGGGGGTAGCGGGAAAAAAGGCTTTTCGGCAATGGGGGTCCCGAGAAACACGGCAGTGTGAAAATATTCTTACAGGGGGCCCAATGGTAATGTCTCGGATCGGTGGGGTGCCGTCGAAAAAGATTAAGCATCCCTCCGTGCACGTGGACCGTTTCTCGTTAGATGCGTCACTCTGTCCTTGTCGATATTAATGCATGGATATAGGTGCGTGCAGACGGATAATATATCGAACAAAGGGTCTCGTTAGCAACGGCCGAGGGATTTATGTATCTTTGCGGGAACCGAGAGCTGTCTTTGTGTGGGATTTAATTGCCCTCGGTCGAGCAAGGTGTTGCTCCGAAACTGTCCACGATCCATTCCGTTTACGACACTCCTATGATTTATTCGAACGCGTCGGGTTTAATATTCTTCGGTTTGGGAAAGTAGGCATGCGGTTTTCGAGGGACGCCATTGTTCGATGATGGGCGGCTGGAGTACATTAATTCCAAGTTTTCCAAGGAAATGGGGTGGGATCGTTACTGGCGGAAATTTTCAGAATTAATGCTCCCGTTTTACTGGCAGCAGTGAGCGAAAATTCAATTTTCAAACTTATTTGATGTCAACTTGATGTTTTTTCCTCGAAATTAAAAACTAGTCGTTTATACGATGGAGTGAGCAAAGATACGGAGTGAGTTCATGAAGAGAAAGCTACCAATTATTTGATACACCTAACACGTAAGTCTACATCTAACTCAGTATGTTAGAGAAGATGAAAAATTATTTTGTACACCTAACAAGTAAACCTACATCTAACCAAATACGTTAGAGAAGATGAATTATTTTTGAAAACATGGGTCACACACAGGGACATAACGGCGACCACGATTTTCAAGGTAAAAATTCAATACTCCCTAAATCGAGGCGACAACTTTTAAGAACAACGGCAAAACCATCCTCGAAGCAGAAGAGCAACCATGGCAGCAGCCACGACCCCGAAGATCCTAATTTACGACCGCTGGCCCCCACAGTCGAAGTTAATCGCGATTTCCACGGCGAGACGTCGAACCGGCGCATCTGTTGTTCATCCTACTTTAAATCCCGCGTATTATTCGAGCTCTAATTTCGTTTCGCGGTCCAGCGAGCAATCGTCCGGCGAGGGTAATCACGAGATGACTAGTGGCTCGAAGATACTTCGTCCTCGTCCTCAACGAGTCCAGTCAAGGGGATGAGTACGAAGCGCTATGATTACGTCGAGGGGGCAGCAGTGGGTCGAGGGGGTGGGTTTAATGTTTTTAATCTAATTCGCTGCGTGCGAGTCCTGCAACTTCTCCCCGGGGATCAAGTCCGACTCGCCAGGGAATTTTGCATTGTGCGCCCGTCGGGGGTTGCGAGTCTCCCTTTCGAGGAATGCCCGTGCAACGATCGATTCTCCAATTTCATTTCTCCAAGTCTAAATTACGAATATTCTTCCTACCCCTACCCCCACGTGGGTAGTTCGCGTGGGTCTCTTTTTTCGCGAGCACACCCCTAGCCCACGGCTATTCGATTGCGGAAGTGATAACTCCTGAACGGAGCCGCGGTGAACATTTTTGCAAAGGAAAAAATTATTTGAAATGACCTCGGGAATCACCCTTCTCTAAAAAGTAAAGAATTTTTGGGACACCCTGTGTATATCTGCATATATTTCTTCATCAAGATACTTCACAACGATTGCACTCTAAAATCGGACATTTCATACGCAACGTAATACATCAGTCTCGTTTAGGGCTCCCGGTAGTTTCAGCGTTGATACGCAGAGAGATATACCATTATTTTAAACATTCTTTGACGCGCCACTGGATATTGTTCGGACTGTACAGCGCTCGAGAAAGCGAGCACGCAAATGGTACCCAGAGCGGTTGGTACCTGTTCGAGCCATCTTGTTCCATCGCGCCTGTTCCACCGGCTCGCCATTAACCCAGCATGCACGCGGTGGCGCGTGCTGTTTTACGAGGGCAGCGTAACGAGCGCGACCATTCGACTATCGAAAACGCGAAATTGCCTGGCCGTCGTAAATCACGGGCCACCCTGGGCGAGCGAGCTGGCTTCGGCCTAATCAGTTTAAGTGATTTCGAAAGGCGTTGCAACGTCGCGCCACCTCTGGCGACGCTCGCGCGGTGGTCTCGCGAGCGCGTGGGCGGTGAAACGCAAGCACCGAGTTACGCGGCGACGCTTTTTCGAGACATTTCCAAAGATATCCGCCTCGGAAATACTGTTCTTCAATCTTCAATCAGTTCCCCCTATTCCCAGTGTCGGTTCGATCTTATGTCGTCATCTGTTCGAGAGCCCTACCTGACAAGAGAGCGTCTACTAAAATTTAGATACTGATTTGCCAAAAAAAAAAATTGATTTCAGTGACTTTATATTGTTCTTCCTTCGTACAGTAACTCACAAGTAGAATTTAGGTGTCTATCTGCTAAAAAATAAATTTTTCAGGTCCATGTTCAGTGAATTTATATGGTTCTTTTTTCGTAGAGTGGCGTGGAAAACTTGGAAGTCTTTTCCAAATATTTCGTGTATATTAAATTTCTGCACGGCGTAGTACACCCGTACTCATTACATATAGTGTACCTATCATGTTATTGTATATCATAGTACAGTCTAGTGATACAGGAAAGTCTTGATCTCTGTCCAATTCTCGGTCCCGTGCTGTGACGTAGATCGTGTAGGGCTACTAAGGACAGCGCGTGTAAATACGTGGATTACGCGGAATGTTTACACTTTACACTGCTCGGCGACCGAGGCAGCTCGAGCTTATGGTCCCTCGCGGGGTACGCCCCACAGTGGAGGGGATAGGCGAGCTGACTAGGCCGCGTTGCTCCGTCCGACTTAGATCAAGGCTTTACCGTATATTCCCTCTCTGAACGTCCACTATTCTCCAGAACGATAAAACCAATAAAATTGAATAACAATTGCAGTCAGAGCAACTACATAAAAATGTCTGTCAGAAACCACCAATATTCATATTTATTCTCACACGATAAAATCACATGATCGTCACAGCTCGCCAATTCTCTCCGTCCGTTCCCTTTATGCTTCATACCCACAGGTGATTACATCGAATAATTCAGGCTGCACAAGCAAATAAACGGCCCATCGAATCGGCGCGGCGAGCTCGACGCACTTAGCACCGTCGATTGTAACGAACCGAGCACGTCGGTTCTTAACAGTTCTATTGTCTATTTCTTCTCCAGTCGCTTTATTTCCCAGCTCTCGTATCTCCGCTGAGACTTGATCTAGTGACTACGTCTAGCGACATATTGATTGGAACCGTATCTCTCGAGCTATTGTGATCTGTCGCTCATTGTTCGAGTCGACGATGGTTTTTCTCGGTCTGTTCTGGGTGACCGATCCTTTCTGGCTCCGCAGCTCTCGAATGTTGGTCGCCAGGATTTTGCTTCCGTCTTCGCTCCCCTACTCTCGGCCACCCGTTGGTCCTCTTTTGTCTCCTGCCGCTGATTAATATGTATTCCGATACCTTTGTCCACGGTCGGGACCATGATTTTCTGGCGATAGCCGGCATGGCTATTCGATACTAGTACCGGGCTCCGTAGCTATTCAATTCGAGCTCCGAATCCTCGATTATTATTGTTCCGAAACTGCACAGAAGCTACGAGCTTTCGAGAGATTGATACATACGTTGTTCGAATAAAATATTACTGCTCCATTTACATACGTCTTGGTCAATGTGAGAGTCACTTTAACCCTAGAATTGAAAAATTTTTATTTCATCAGTTTTTGCTAATCTTACTTAGAATTAATTTTCGATGAAACATTTTTCAAGGATTGGTACAGAACTAAAGGCAAAAAAATTCTTTGCAAATAATTGATTACTTATGGGTACCTCTAATATATACATACCCTACGTATATAAATATGAAAATGACAAAAATACTATATGGAGGCTTCTAACCGTAACGAGATTTTCAGTTCTATCAACCTTATCTCAAATATTTATTACCACGCACCCGGCTTCTGCATTGGCACAAACTCCATTACTTCAAAGATAAAATCGCCCAAACCATCGGTAGCCATGCTCAGTACAGCTACATCTCCGATTCCCTTTATCATCTTCTATTTTTGCCGATGGGATTATTAATATTGCCGATTCGAATCTGATCTCCGGGCCCCAGGGAATTAATGTAACCTTATAATTATTCTCGTGCGTGTGTCCTTCATAGTGATTGTTTTTCTGGATATTCCAGTCCGTGTTTCTTTATCATCCTGGTACCGAGTATCGCTTCATCCTCGTTCACAGGCTGCCTAGACTGCCGTAGGTAGGCAGGCGGTTGATGGAATCAGCAACGGTAGTTTAAACAATCAATTATGCAACGGGACAGGCAGCTGTGCGTATTGAGTTATTGCTAATGAGCGGCGTGATGCGATTAATCCTGGAACTCCAAGTACAAGGATCAGCTGCGCGGCTCAAAAGATCATTGATCAATCCTGTGTACCTGTTACGAACTTCTTCTGGGAATTGCCGTGCCGCGCGTCTTCGTACAGATTTGCATTTTCACACATGGCTTCATAAATAGCGGGATAAATAAACAAATTCCTTTTCGAAACCGGAAAATCTGGTATCGGACAGATAAAATTAATTTACTGTTGATTTTCGCCGATGCACGTGTTCCCTTGTGTTCGGAAATGGTGCGCACAGTAAAAATACGTTGCAATCAATTTATAATACTTCGTGCAAATTTACATTTTCGCCAATAGTAGAATAAAGAAGTAAATTTGGTTTGCAAATAAGAAAATTTCCTGTAGCAGATGTAAAATGAGCTTGCTGTTAATTTCGGCTGACGCACTTGCTTTCTCGTATTTGAAAATGTTGTCAAAATACGTTCGAATCGGTCAATTGTTTATGATACGAACAATTCACTTTTTAGCATTTTCAGAACCACATGGGTTATATATGATACTGACACAATATTTTTCACAAATTTCACAATCTATTTTTATGGTAATATAATTCTTTAAATCAAAGTTTAATGGGATCTACGAGCTGTGAGAATGTTACTAAAATCAATTTTGATTTTGTGTGATTTTAAGGACAGCCTAAATAATCTTTATGTTAATCAGAAATGCTATTCAAAATTTCTGGCTCGTAAAAATAAATTAAATTTTCAAAAATGTGGGTTAATGAAACTGCAAGACCCCGAGGAGTAGAATAATCTTGCCGGGGAAAAAAAATGTAAACGACGGAAGTACTTAAAGGACAGAGTAACACAGCTGGCAATACCGCTCTTCCGTCATATTCGGACGAGCATTTCCATCTTTCTCATCCTGGAATAGGACGTTCCAAAAAAAAAAAGAAAAAAGGAAAATGAGAGCCTCATTTAGCTTTAATTACAGGCAAAACGAAATGGCCCTGCGGTGTGTCGGCCAACAGACACGAGACGGAATACAGCAAACAATCCGTTTCTCGTCTCTTTTCTACATACACATAATTTTTTTTCTAACGGCTGGACATTACTCTCTCCCCGCGGTGTCCAATTAGCCCAAAGAAGTTGAACCTGCGGCACGCGTTAACCTCCTTCCGGTCTAAACTCGCATCTAGCCGTAGAATTAAACGTGCTCTGCATAAAATGATATAGAACTAATTGGGGCCGGGATGGTCGGTGGATTTCCACGGTTTACCGCATCCGAATTATTAAGCCTGAAAACGACCTAACTTACTTATACCGAGCGTCCCATTTACGGAGGGAAAGTCTTCGGAAGTACTTTGAATTCAAATTAGTCGTTCGAATTTTCCGGGCAGATTCGCTGCCGACCGGAGGCGCGAAGGACGTCTCAAGGTCGTTCACCTTCTCTTATAATAAACGAACTTCAATTCGATTAAGGCAGAAACACATTGCCACTAAAACTTTTATAGTCGTTGTTGCTATAAAGTCCACAATTAATGTTTTGTATAGCTGTCCATATTGGTGCCCGTTACAGCAGTAGGAAAATTAAAAAACATTTGGGAACATAGTTTATTACTACGGATTTTATGCATTCATGACAAAAATGGGTAAGCACCATTTAAAGCAGAGGAGATAGTAAAAAGATTTAAGGACACTAGCGTATTGGGTTGAGCTTTAAAAACTAATTAAAAGAAGAGCAATGCAAACATTTTTTACTTTGCATAAAGATCCGCATTTATTACGACTATTGAACAAGGAAAGAAGTTCTGGCTACTGTTCCTAGCAATTACAGTGATTTCTCTATATATGTCGCCAAGGCCTGGAGGATAAACGTCGCGGAATCAGCTCCTCTACCGCGGGGTATGCCCCGTGAGGGGCTACGTACGCCGAGGAGTGTAAACATAACACTCCTGCACGATACACGGCGCTGGCAAGACCCGCGTTGTTGACATGTATCGAGAATTCACTGTACATGTCCAAGTAGCTTTTATTTTTATTCTTTAATCCGCAAGACTACGTTCTCCTTGTGCGGATGAAAAATGCGTTTCCAAAGGTGAAAGATATCGATCAAATCGACATCCGGTTTTTCATAAAATATTCGCGATCGCGGGCAGATCGGTGCGGAATTAGGTCCCGGCTCGGCTCCGGAAACCGGCCGCGGACGGGGTACGAATCCGTCGCGATTATGCGATCCGGAATGAATATTAAAGCGGCGCGTCGCGCGTCGGATTGATCGGCGGAATCGGGTAAACGCAATTACGCCGATTAATCATTCGCCGGGGCCGGGCTTTGGCGTTTTAATATCGGCCGGCCGGTGTAATGAGGCCGATATTAAAGTTAATGGCGACACCTCACCAGTCCCGGCAGGGGTGGGGGAGGGGAGGGGGGGAGATGGATTGAAGAGTTCGAGGCCTGACAGCGTGTTCTTCTCCGCTCGTTTATCAGCGGGGCTTCTCCCGGCTCCTCAGCTTTCGACTAATAAATCTGCATCGGCGACCGCGGAACCAGTTTCGCAATCGTATCGAGCTTGTTGCACGTCTGTTTCCTTGTTCGTGACCGAACGGGCCATTACCGTTCCGTTCCGTACGATAATACGCTCCGGGATTATTTTAAAACATTCCGAACGGAGGAAGAAGCATCTCCCTCTTTTTGTTCGCGGTATCCGCGATTCTATTCCCGTAACGTTATTCGATTTCTGGGTTAATGGAACTTTGCCTCTTCGAGATATAACGATCCCGGTCGGGGGATGAAATTGCATGGAGATCCCGAGGAAGTTCCAGATGATCTAGTAAGGAGGGCCTCGTTCTTCACCAGAAATTATCTTTCCCAGCCCTTCGTCGATCCAATCGATTTTTAAAACTCGCTTCCCTGTGTCAACAGGGACTTCAAGGAGTCCTTGGCTACTCAAATTTGTGGAGCTCTTGGACCTTTATGCAAAATAAAAACTGTCCACGTCAATTGAATATATCTTCAGAGAGCTGAGAGTAATAAATAACCCTTCCGAAATTCCTCAGGTCTAATCACCAGGCAAAGCAATTATCTTTGTAAAGGGGGGGGGGGAGGGGTTTCAAGTAAAATTATTTTTCCAGGTGAGAAAATTGTTTGCGGGGGAAGATCGATATTTCTGCGGAAGTAATCGCGACGTGTCTATAGGGGGAGGAAAGTGGGAAGAATGAATTAGGTTGACTCGTTAGCTATCAGGCTGTCCGTCGGGGCAATCCACTTCTTGGCCGCTCAATTTTCGATAATCGACGGTATCGAGTAATGAACACACGGCGCATAACTCGTCGTGGAACTTCCGGCCATTAGACTGAACTGTTTCCGCGGTGTCGAAGGCCAGAGAACATTGAATCCCGGCTTCGCCTAAACGGGGAGGGCGGCTGTCGAGACGCTCGCACGGACATAATCGGCCGGGGTGCCTGGCCGGAGGTTTTATCGGCGATACACCGGTGGCCCGATAAATCGCCGGTTAGAACTTTGCTCGCAATTAGTATGGTAATGCTGGGCCGGGCAACGGCGCGCACGCTGTTCAAATGGAGATGCCGAGGGGGACGGGAGGGGACGGCATGATGGCATTGGAGATTAGAAATTGGATTTTCGGGAAACGCCGGGAAATCGTTTGCCGCCGACCGGCAATTATTTAGTCACTGCAAGCTGGTTTTTGGTGACCGAAGACAATTAGCGTTGTTCGTTTATCTGTCTTCTTAATTACGGTCACCCCTTTCATGGAAAATGTGTGCAAAGTTAGACTAACATCTGCTTAACGATCCGTTTTTTAAATATTTTTAGAAATATACCAACACTTTTAATGTTGCACTTTGTTATAAGCAAAGTATAAGTACTGTTTCTCTAAAGTTTTCTTAAACAAATTTTGATCTAGTTTTTTTCATGTAAATTGATGATATCTCGTTTGGAACGTACGGAATTAGTTTGAAAGATTTGTTTCATTTTTAAAATATTTCCAGAAACATACAGGATTTTTAATAATAGTTGTGCTCACAGTAAAAATAAGTTTATTTTGAAATTTGAGATGACACGAGATTGCATTGCTCGAAGTTATATATATCGATCGTTTAAATAAAAGAATTTTGAAAGTTGAAATTTCCGTGCCTATGTAATCCTGTATCGTCTTTCTTTGAATAATACACGTTGTGCATTCGCCAGGCAAATATTCTCATTCTCCCCGTGCAAATATTCTTTGTGCGGATTCAAAGCCAATAAAATCGAATTTTCCATGGAATTTCATTGGTTTTTGTCGTCATTTTTCTAATATTCAGTCGCTCCGGTATGAAAATTTTAAAATTCGCACTCTGTTTGGGGCCTCAAACAACATTGTGCGAAAAATTCATCCGCCTCGCCTTACGCGACTGTAAAGCAGTGCATTTTTAGAGGACTGATGTTAATGAGATGGACCATTTCAATTTTATAAGTTAAATCATACCTTTACGCGCACCGTGTCTTGCACGAAATTATATGCACATGTTATGTGTCCTATCTAGGAAAATTTAATTAAAAACTTCGCGTGCTTTTTGTAAAGTGATTGTTTAGAATGGACATAATGGAATATTAAAACAAGCGTGCTGAAGGTAATTCGGGAATGTCCCATTCATTTTCTTTCAGTTTTAATGACAACGCGATGAAGCATACGAACGTGAAGTATTATAAATATACAACATAAAATGTAGAAAATAAATTACAGTTTAGAAATAAACTTACGCCATGCATGCATCATTTATATTTTAATACTGTGACAAGTCTATTCTTCTGTTTTATGTATATATTTACATGTTGGTAGACCAAGAGTGTCATTTTATTTATATTATTTCAAAGCCACTAACGATCAAATTAATTTTCTAGAGGAATTTCAGCAGTCTCATTATAAGCCACAAACGCAACGATGCGGGCAGTGTTAATATTACGGTCATTTACCCTCCCCTATGATTTAATTATTGAAATTTATAGTGTACAAAGTGTGACCATAATTGATAGAAAATTAATATTTGTCCACTACGCCTATAATAATAATTACTGCTAACAGTTTGCGGATCGTTTAACACACGTTTATGCCGCTAACAAAAGTGCCAGCAAATCATCAACATTCAAACTAGTTTATACACTTGCAGTATAGAAACTGAAAATCTATGTGCTTCTACAATTAATAAAAATTACTAAGTAAGTGATAAGTGAAACTGTTATACCACTTTCATACTTCAAATTATTTTGGGAATATTAAAACCACTATCATGATAAACAAAATTCGGTAATAGTTCTCACATTATAAATATATGAACAGAAAATTATATACATATACATGTTCACAATTTTTAATACCAACATAATATCCCATCAATTCATAAAAAAGTATCAACATAATATCTCACCAATTTATAAAAAAAGTATGAACATAATATCAGCCATTACAGTGCTCCAACGTGTCCCTGTTAATTGTAAAATATCCGAGCAATTACCACCGCGAAATTAAATTCAGCCGGCGGCCGATTCGGCGAAAATTCCCAGAACCGTAAATATCCATAAGCGTCCTGCGTCTAATAATTACAATTACAATAGTTAATAATAATAACGACTATTATTATCGTCACAATTATATCTGTCCCGAGGTTGTCCCTCACAGAAGCCCGTTGTCCCCGGCACATGTGTGCACGCGTACACGCACATGTGCTCTACCGGAACGGGACGCGCGCGTGCACGTACCGAGAGAGCGGTGCACCCCGCTGTCGCATAATCGTGTGCAGCGTGCATACCATTTTGCGGCGGGGTGTGGCGCGATGCGGTTCCCGGTGAATCATGCACCACCCCCGAGGGATCCATCTACGATTAATTCCATCACTTGACACGCTGCTGCGCGGGTTCTCGCGCCCGGCAAACATTTAAGCCGGGCATTAATCCCGCGTACGGACTGGAAAATGAAGACGGCCGGGGCCAAATGTCCCGTGATGACCTGCCACGACGATCATCGACCGAACCCTGCCCGATGAGACGTGTCACCGAACCTTCGGTTGTTCCCCGTTCCTTGGATCAGTAGACCAGCCGAGTCATTCCGCTTCAAAGTTCATCTTTCCGGGGGAGAAACACGCTCGTTATCGAACGACGAGAATGCTACAGGCGCGTGTCAATCTCGCAGGTTCATCCTCCGAGACGATTTTCCTTCGAAATGTCACTTTCTATGAGCAAGACGATGATCGATAGACACGGTGTCACTATACATATATCCTTCGAGAACGTAAAGGACAAATCAGGAATTGTCTCATAGGAATAAATCAGGTTACTCCACTTAAACCTAAGGAACAGAATATAAATGTATCTATAACTAGATGCAAAGTAGCGTAACGTAAAGTAACGAGAAACAATGTAAGATTGTAATATAACGCTGTCGCTAATAACCGGAGACGTTGATGCTACCTAAAATAAACCAATTTAAAAAAAAAATCAGGTTACTGTTCTAGCGATTCATGAAACTGTATACAATTCGTGTCAAAATCGTATTTGTCACAAATGCATGCTTTCAAGGTTTCAATTTTTGATTGGGCTTTTCACTGGCCCTATTGTTCACTTCTGAAAATATTCGTTCAGTGAGGGGGAATTGGGTCCCGATAGACATGTGAAAAATTCAAGGATTTTTAAAATGTTTTTGAAAGCGACGTCTTCACGTGCCAAGTATTTAGAAATTTCAATCTATCTATATTGGCAGGATTCACCATTTTGCTGACATTCAGCAATCTTTTCGTTGGTGGCATAATTTTTAATATACTCAAACCTTTATCGAATAGTTCACCGTCAATTACATCTACTTGACTGGAAATGAACAAAATGATTAAAATATTTTGAAGAAACTTCAATTCTCGCTTTCGCAGAACACTATTTATCCAGACGTGCCCACGAAGAAGCGACATCAATTGGCTCTGCAGACTGTAAACATTATCCCAAACGCAGCCAACAGCTTCATTCGCGTGACCATGCTCCGTCTAATTTCCCTATTGTTAAAACGTCTCTACAACATGCCAATAACAGTCGCCCCAATTGTTCGCTCCCCATAGTCAACAAAAACCTTTGGCTGCCCCGGAAAAGTCAACTGGCCCTGCCCACCTAAACAGCAGGGCCCCTCCGTCAACGTCTGTCAGCGCCCACGGGGCGTCACCATGGAAATGATGCAAAACTGGAAACAGTCTGGAAACGGAACGAAACTGAATAATCATGATGCGCGAACCATTGGCAGCAGTCTCGCCATATTGCGCCCACTTTTCCAACGACTGTTATTTATGAAGGGGCGCCCCATGAGCGGCAATAATCGTGTGCAGCAGCCCCCCATGATCCGAACCCCGGCCACGGGGCCCCATGGACCGTGTCACTACGTAACCGTACCGAATCCCTTCCGATTATCATGCCAATATTGTCCCCGGTGTGTGATCGATGCTCTTACTGTTCGCGCAGATACGAGGATCCCTAGGAGACGAGGAGGCGTCGGCAGCCATGCGTGCATTCCCTCTCGCTCTAATCCTCTCTCTCTCTCTTTCTCTCTCTCCCACTCTCTCTCTATTCCCCTCTCTATCTTCCAATTTCTCTCTCTCTTCCGACTTCTTTCTCTTTTCCGATCTCTCTGTCTTCTCCATTCTCTCCATCTCCCCCACTCTGTCTATTCCCCTCACCCCCCTCTCTCCCTGTCTCTGCTGTGTGTAAATTCGACCGCAGAATATCGCAACATATGCTGTGTTACACGCTGCACTCATGCTACCAACGACTCCGGATATTTGCATCGGAACCGACGTCGGCCAATATCCAGGAAAATAGTTTTCCATTTTTTTGGAAATCCTCGTTCGCAAAGGTTCAATAGGCTTCCGGTTAGCAGAGTGTCGATTCTCTACGATCGAAGATGTTCAATCCGTGACCCAAGTAAAATTGAATCAACACCGAATTTCGTATCAGCATTGCATATCTGGCGTTCCTCTTTTCGAAAACCAATAAAATTTGTTTCCCTATTTGGGAGTCCCCTAGGTGCTGTCAATAATTGAAGGATCCTCCCCCGAAATGTTTACCAACACACTTGAGCAAATGAGTCCACTCAGCAACCGGGACAACTTCGTACCTCCTTACGACAACGGCAACAAAACAAAGCAATTCCAGCAGCCGCGTCGACCTCTCTCGAGGAGCGTACACACCGTTCGCAATTCACCTATGCTAATTGATTCCGGGGTACAACAACATTGATGTTTCGCGACGATCCGGCTCGTCCGCGCCTCCTCTCGCTGTCGCGGTAATTAATAATTATATCCGCGAAAGTACCGGTCGGCCCAAGTTATAATTACACTGGGAACAATCAACAACTAGTAGCGTAGCCTGGTCGAAGGGGGTGAATCGTGGGGGTATGAGGGGTAGGGGTTAGAGTTCGGCGGCAGAATTTCGAGGACAGGGTGTGGAGGGGGGGTTGAAACTTGGTCCAGAGTCTCTCGAGACACTGTACACCCCAGACCTGACAGGGAACTTTATTCCTTGCTGCTTTGGTCCTCCTCGGTCCGCTCTCTCTCTCTCTCTCCCCCCCCTTTCCTTTCTTTTTTCATCCCTGCAGCTCCTTTATTCGAAGGTCTCGGCCCTCGAGAGTACGAGACTCGGGGTCGTCTTCCTCCTCCGCTTCATTCAGTTTATCTCGGCCCTTTCTCTACTTCCCAACCCCCTGCATCCCCCTGCATCCCCCTGCATGCCCCTGCCCCCTGCCCCCTCTCTCTGTTCAACGGGGTCCGTCTTCTTGCTTCCGGGCACTTCATTCAACCGTGAAAGGAAAAGTTTGCAATGAAATAAGTAGCGAGCGAAGCCCCGGGGATCATTATGCTCACGGGGGTGGAAACCGGCGGGGGGGTTGCTTCTCCGGCTGGTGTAAGGGCCAGGCCTCGGCTACTTGTAATCGTTACTTCGAACCCCGGTGGACTCGGAAGGTGTGCAACCTTCGGGCACTGTATGCAGGATTCGACGGGATCAGCTCGGGGGACGGGGTAATTAACCCCCCGAGCTCCTTTTCTTTGAGCGCGTCGCCACACGGATACCTTAATTTCAAACTTCATTCCGTGCAATGGACAGGCGAACTTCCTCAATGGGATACAACCCTTTCTCGTTTGTCAGAACGATACGAATTCTTCTTCACCCTCGTGTGGAGGGAATTGCGTCCGCTCCTGGTTACAAATTCGAATTTTTTAGCAATAGAAATTGTTAACCATTTATTAGACAAAATGACACTCAAACTGAATTGCAGCTACATTTTGAATTCAATTCTTCCGACCACCATATTAGACGTATGGTACATTTTGGTTAATATTAGTGTCTACTCGATATATGTCCAAGACACGGGTCTGGCCACGGACATACATCGGCCAGGAGATACTATTCTTACACTCCTCAGCTGCCGAGGTCTCTCGAGCGTCTTGGGCCCTCACGGGGTATACCCCACGGTAGTGGGGATAATTCCGCGACGTTTATCATCCAGGCCTTGGCGACATATATAGAGTAAACATTGTAGACAGTGTTTTTTCTGTTGTAAATTGCAGCTTCTTATTTTCTTCTGTAAGTGCATAAAGTCCGCGGTCTAGATATCACCGTCCTCCGAACTATACCGTGGATGCCCTAAAATCGGCATGTTGCGGTAAAGCGATGTCCTGTGTCAGCCAAGCGAGCACGTTTAAAGGCAGTAGAGCTCAGAACTTGGTCTAAAACATTGAACGGGCAGCTAGGAAAAATGCGGGTAAAGTGTCGGAGCCACTCAACCAGCTCGCAGGATACAGTATGCTATTAGTTTAACGCGCGTTTATGAATACTTTCCGCGGGCTCGGCGTGGCTCGGATCGATAGATCCGCGCGGTCGTCGTCGACGCGATCGTTGAATAATTCCGTAGTCGGTCCCCCCCCCCCCCCCCGCCGGTGCATTGACGGGGCCCCGTGTACACCGCCGCGGATCCTCTCGTTATTCAAGAATACATAGGTAATGGCCGAGAACACCGGGTACAGAATAAGAGAGAAAGGCCCAGCCGTGCCCGGTGCATGCACACGCTAGGATTATTTGTGGCGCGCGTTACATTATCCTCATTTAGAATTCACGCTCCTCGGCCGTCTATCTGCTCCATGCATCTGCCGCATATTTCGCTCTCACGGAACGAGCCACGAACAACCGGACCGAAAGTGTTCTAACCGACGAAACTGCGAATCTTCTCGGCACAGGTGATACCGGTGGGCGATTCTGGTATCGAGACTGAGCCAACTCGAATCGCTCGATGCTCCCAGTTAATGGAACCACCACTCGTACAATGAAGAGCTCCGTGTCAATTGTGCTCTGCCTTTTGTCGGAAAAAGTCCCTCGAAGCGATTCACATACGTCACATTCTATGAATTGCCAATGTAGTTAAATTAGGTAAAAGTTGACAAAATTTGTTTTCACCCTTTTCAGTAAATTAGGTCTTCTAACATTTCCAGAAATCTTATCTCATTTGGTTCAATTTAAAAAATATTCGCCTTTTTCCCGGGCCGAGTCGGGCCGGTCCGCATACGTCACATTCTATGAATTGCCAATGTAGTAAGATTAGGCCAAGACAAAAAAGTTGACAAAATTTATTTTTACCCTCTTTTTCGCAATTCTCGGCAATTTTCTCAAAATTTTGTTCGCCCGTTATTTAGTAAATTATGTCTCCTAACATTTCCAGAAATTTTAACTCATTTGGTTCAATTTTACGAAAATTTTTAAGCACCATATTTTTATCCTTGGGTATTGGCTGGGCACCTAACCTAGCGACACTCTGCTTCCCAACCCTCAGCCCGATCCGCAATGTCACGGTTAGACTACACTATAGTTCCGTGACGTCAATCGAGCTCTGACTGTAGCATTTCCCTCACTACTAGTTACTGCTGTAATCCACGCAATTTTTCAAATACTTGCAGCTTGTTTTGTAGACCAGTATTCTACCCCAAAATACAATTACAAGTTTGCTTACTGCATTATTATGGAACTGCTGCGTTTGGCAAACATTAATTTGAACTTTTTCTGTCTGTTTCAGGTAAGTGCAGCCATCTGAATTTCTTTGTTGAGGGTGTTTCTACGTAAAAGGGTAACGTTCAAAAGATTAACCCTTTCCTATGTCGACATTAATTCGGAACAAATCCGTATCGATAAAAACAGACATACGCGACAGGCTAGTCTCGAGTCCGGAAAAAGAGGACACCTCGAGCAAAGCGCGAAAGCAGAAAACCCGTTCGATCGCGCACTATCGATCCGTAATTAAGAGTGAAACGAGAAACTCAGCGGGTAATGCATGTATAAATTGATTTAATCCAGATTTACGGGGAAAGCTTCGCGCACGGGTGTATCTGACGCCTGGCCACAGGCTTCTCGAATCAATTAAGCCTCTTATCTGGAATCTCCGAAGCGGGTTCGAGCCACCGACACGCATTCCGCCGGCTCGTTTTTCCCTCTTTGCCCCCCGGGGACGCTAAAAATCGCTATCCATCACCGAATCAATTAGCAACTTCTCAATTACCGGAGGGAGCTCGCCTTTTTTCCCGGGCCGGACCGTCTCGACCCGGCCCGACCCGGCCCGACCGAGCTCGATTATGTTCCGCGCGCCTCGACTCACCCGCTGAAAACCGTCGGATGGATCGATGATCGAGCGTTTCGTCGAATTTACGAGCGAGACGCGTTTGATTTATGACACGTACGGGCCCGGCCGGGCCGGCCCGTTGATCCGGCATCGATCCGCGCGAACCAGGATCGAGGGGCGCGGCGGGCAAACACGCGATACGCCAAGTTAATCGTTATTCTTGTCGGTGGGATAATTAATAGCCAATCAGCGAGCGTGTCGGCCCGAATGTTAAGTAGAACCGCGGCTACTCGGTGTTTGCACGGCCTGTGTGCGGTCGAACGTGCATCGATAGCTCGCCGTCGAGAAAATTGCCGCGACGCTGCCTGCGACCTTTCGTCGATGCATCCGCTAATGGCGATACGGAGCATGTCAATTATCGACTGATTAGCGATATCTTATTAATACGAAGCGTCGGCGACCTTTAAAACTGTTTACAGATTTTACATCTATACGTAACTTATATACGTATCTTTCGTGACAGTAGTTGTACAGGATTTCTAAACTATTAAAAATTAACTAATAATATTTACTGCCGATCCAAGAAATATTCGAGCACTACATTAAATTTCATTTCGAAGCTGGAAGCCTCCACTTTCCCGAAGATAAAATATTAAGAAAGAAAATCAATTTTGTTTACAAGCAAATTACATGATCGTCTAAATAGTGCTCGTGCCCGGCTTGCAGAAATTATCATTGAGAAATAATCGCGCAGACGGCAGCCGTTCCGAGCGGGGAATATTCCCGCGAAGCACGTGCTGAACGATTTGATCATCGTCGTGTATTTAGTTAATCCACGGTCGGAGCAGCGAAATTATTCTATCGTGCCGTTAATTTCCAGATAAGAAGGGACGTGTCCGCCTTTAATCGGCCGTTTCACTTATTTTCCGAGGACGGTCGTCGGTTTCGAGGACGCGGGGCGCTCTCATGCTCGCCGGCCGTAAACGGTTGCAGAAATCGTGATAACATTCGTCGAAACGACTGGTCGGCTACAATAATTAGCAGCCCGGAATTACGAGGAGACGACTATTCCGCTTTATGAAGCTGTTGGCCCACATGTAGTCGGTGATACCTTTATGTCGGCAGCGTCGGAGCTCATGGACGATTATACGACCGCGTTATACCGCGCACACTTCTGGATTTCATTTCTTCTGTCACGGTCCGCCGCTGGACGCGTTGCTAATTAAAACTCGTGGAAATTCGCGTGTTATGAACTTCGAAATCAAATCCTAACGCTTTTCGCGCTGGGCCCTCGACGAATGGAAATGAATCTGGTCGATTTTATTTGAAATCGATTCGAACCGATGACATTTTATTTTCATTTGAAATTTTACACAACCTGACCTGGCTATCTCGAGTATTTTTCTTATTTGTTTAACATCTGTTTCAAATAAGACCGGATCAAAAATGAAACTAAAGAGTTTTGTTTGAATACGCACATTCGATATGGACTGTTGGAGAGTAAAAATATTTTGTATGCTTTTTGTGTCGTGCAAAATTGATTTTAAATTTTATACGACGTTGACGAGGCTACCGTCATTATTTTTTATATTAATGGATCGATTCACATTCTTTTTGTTATAGGTGATACAAAGGATAGTACTGCATGAATTCTACGAAGCTACATAGACATTGATTTCTTTTCTGAATAATTGTACTCGGATGGAAATGAGACGACAGCATTTTTAAATTCTTTAAATGAGTTTTCTTTTTATATGCCGAGCTGTTTCGAGACAATTTCGGAGTAATTAAACCTCACAAATGTGTCCAACAAAAGAAATGATTATTTAAAGCATGTCTGTCGCAAATACTTGCAATTTTTATCAAAGTCCTGCGTACCCATCTAATATACACTCCGCAATACCGCGACAAATGCAGGACAAAATTGACCCATCTCCGTGGACAAGCAACGTTAATGCACCGAACCCATCGCAATTCGGGCACCGTACGTTTCGCAATAAACTACGCGAATCAACCAACGCCGGGCGCAAATGGCAACAAGCGCGTATCGCGCGTCATAAAGATTAAAAAACGGAAAAAATCACCGAGAGAAACACGACGCGGTCTTTTGTCCGCATTTTACGTGGGACGAGGAACAATATTATATGTGCCGGCGCGTAGCCGGGCTAAGTTTAATTAATTCTCTCGGCCGGTCGTTTTTCGCCGGGAGCGCCGATGAAAATTCCCCGCGATGCGTGTATTTACCAAAACGTCACGTTTTCCAATTACCCGCGGCGTCGCTGATGCGACGCGTTTTAATCGCGAGGAATATTAAGCCGCGCGCACACGCCCCGGTTAAAAATCGCGGAAACGAGTGTTCGTGTCTGTTCGCGCGACCGGCACGATTTTCGATGGGATCGAACGATCTTTCGCGAGACTTTCGCATCGAAATGGTCGCAGATCACAGGTGTGATTCCCCGTGTTTCGGGGACGATCGGTTCCGCATGGGTCGTCGGACGCACGACGAATGATACCATTTCCGCGGTGGGATCCCACCGATTTATCAATCCGCTCGACCGTCGCCGTTCTACGCTACATAAATCGGCGAAAAATTAATACATTCGACGTGCATCGCGCCTGAACCGTTTCCTGTACAGTTACCTGCGTTGCGTGTCCGTTTGTCTTCCATATACCAGGTGGACTGCACGCAAAATAATCGCAGAGGTCTGTCTGAAACAATACAATTGAACTGCCGAGTTTATGCGTTTACGAGAAAATTGGGTGAGCGAAATATAAAACAGTACAATGGGTTGGACTATATGTTCAACACGGCAACAGATGGTGCTGGTGTCATTAATGTAAATGTTCTTGTCTTTCTTATTTTCATGTAAATGTTCTTCTTCCTTTGTGTTTCGTATTTCTTTTATTAAAAGTGTGCCCTATCCTCTGGTTGGTTAATAATATATAAAGTTTTTCCTTCCTTAACAGAGTGACTGCAAGAATTTGAGGTTATACTTCGATCAATACACTGCAGATGTTTGTGCAAAATTTTGCACATCAATTATAACAAATATCAGACAAGTGAGAAATTCTTTATTTTTCTACTAATTTTAGTAAGACCAAAATAATTTATACTATTTTAAATTCTACCTATCCATTTTTCTCGCAGATGCATGAAATCGTTGTTCATAACATTTGCATAAAAGAATCGTACATGAAACGTCTTCGGCGATAACGTGAACCGCTTTTTGCGATGATTATTGCACGACTCCGGACACTTCGCAGTCGACGGGCCTCTCCGGTCCACTGAAATAGTCGAAATAACGGCAACTTTCGCAACCGAGCGTTTTCCTGTTTTCGCGCAGCCTCTGAAGCCTGACGATGTCCGACCGTCCACTTTCCGAGCGGTCTTTTCACCTGTGAGCCCATTGAATTCGAACCGGGCGCTTTGTATTCCGCGGACTGGCCGAAGAATTAGCATCATTTGAAACGCGCTGAAAAATATTTGCACGCGAATTAAATTGCCGCGCGCCGACTGTCATGGAAATCGACGGTTGACGGTTCGAGCGCCGCTCGTGACCCAAAACGGCGGTGACCGGATGCGAGCGGATTTTTCAATTTTTGGTAACAATCGGCGCCCTTGTAATTTCGACCGGAAGCCCGCAACAGTAACGCGCGGGGGAGACATTTCGGCGAACTGTTCCGGTTTTCGCAAAATTCGCAAATGCGGCCGTGCTTTTGTAATGTTGCAAATGGAACGATGGGAAGCATTCTATTTTAGAGATTTTTACTTATTGTTTATCGCCGCTTAAACCTCTGGCTACGGGAGAAGCTGTAGAGCTGGTTGTAGAGGTTAGGTTTCCCAACACCTGAATACACGGAAATAGTTAATAAATTAGGCATCTTTTTCAAATGTGTCCAACATTGTACTGGAAATTTTTAAGGCCCCTGCAGACCAATTTTCGCTACTATACTGCACAAATATAGAGTTGAAACTATCTCAGTAAATTTTTACAGAATTAAAAAAAAGCCCCAGTACGATACTTCGCAGTCGAAGAAAACATGGTGGCACTCAAGGGTTAAAAATCAGACGTTTCCCGTGCAGCAACCTAATATATCGGTATTCTAATCGCATCCGGCCAGATTTAAAGAAGCCCGAGGTGAACTACGGTGTCCCATGACCGTGGCCCCATGATATCCAGACACAGGGACACGTATGTACGTCCAGACCCGTGTTACTTACGAGTCGAAAGTAATTCCGTATTTACTTTGACGTTACCGGGAAAATTAACACCCCGCTCACGTTTTACGAGCAATTTGCTGCACTTACGTGCGCCCTTACGTAAGTCTCCGTAAGTACGGTCGACGGGCACGATCCCCCTGACGTTTCAGCATCGCTGCCGCATACCGGCACATGCCTAGATTCGATGGGAGACGTAGTATTTTTCGATTGGCCCCTCACTGCCGCGAGAAATTAGAATTCCTTCGGTCGAAGCACCCGGTAGCTAATGAAATCCATTTTTAGCACGGAAAGATTCTTCTTGTTCGAGCATTCCTCTTTATTTTACCATTTTATTTGGCCATTTTTACTTGAGCGTTCTAACATTTTATCTATGTAGTCTTCGCCATTCGTTCAGTATTTTGTTTAACCATTTTTATTCGACCATTTTTGCTTGAGTGTACTTGAGTACTTCATTTGACCATTTTCTCTTCAACATTTTCTGTAAGTATATAATTTTACCATTTTTACCATTTTTTTATTTAACCATTGTATACAACGTGAGTAATGCAGGGTTAATGGAACATTGTAATAGCGAAGGATGTTATTGAAATGAATGCTCGTGATGAACATGTTAAGCTGGGAAATAGCTGAAGCTTCTATGCTCGGTTGCCAATGCCGCCACACTAAAGAAGCAACCATAAAGATGATTTTCGCGATAGTGCACGCCGCGGATAAGGATTTATATATTCTTCCCGCGCAAACTCTGCATTCCTATACGGCTATGGCGACGGGTTGAATACGCTCACGCATACAAGGTGTACGGATTTCAAGATTTATTTTCCCCCGGTATAGAATATATTTTTTGTTTTGAATCCGAAACGCGAGAGAGCGAAAAAATTTGGTTTCCACAGGAGAATCAATTTAAAAGGCTGCAAAGCCGACCGCTCTATCGCCGGCAAGTGTAAAACCAAAAAAACTGCGATGATGAAAGCGGGAATGGATCATACCTCGAGCCGTTGGCTTTTCGGTTCCCGAACTTTTTGGGGGTTTCCTAAAAAAAAAGAAATAAAAAAGCAGAGTAACACCGGAAACCCAGAGGGGAGAAAAAACTTTGCGTGAAAAAAAATTCATCACACAATCGATCCGTTTACGAAACGCGGAAATAATGTAAGCGAACGGAATAGCGAATCGAATTCGATCAATATTGATAAGCAATGCCAACCTGTTGACCGCGGATCGACTAAAGTGTGATCGACTTCGTTCGATTCCAAACAGTTCGATTATTAAACACTGAACACACGTGAAATTATTTATCTGTGCAAAGGTAATCCGCGTTTACTATTGTATGCATTTAGAATGAAACTCCAAATTCAATTTACCGTTCGCAGAAAGGAGACTAATATTTTCATCCAGTAAATTGACCTGGCAGTAGTCAGACAACGAAATTGAATCCAATTTCGCTGGTAGTTGGTTGAGCATTAGATTTACCGATTGCTGAAAAAAATTCCATTTTAGGTCAGAAAGAAAAAACAGTGCCACGCTTTTAGCACATTTTTCACACCATTTACATTTACGAGTTCGTTTTAACAAAATCCATTTACTGGTACGCGATTCTTTCATCACAATACAGTTACATTTACACGTTTTATTTTATACAGGAAAAAAGTGTAATAAAATGATTCTGATGATTGCATTACTATTATCTCCAATTGCTTTTGTGCGAAATTGTGCTAATTTGAGATTAAACTGATCGACTGAGGAAAAATTCTTTCAATTCAAGATTCTTTTCGGTTAAACTTCATCTTGGCAATCCAGAAATTTTTAACTTTTTATTATATAATCCTGTACACCTTGACGAGAACATGCTAAAAATCGAAGTTGTAAGGCGAGGAATTCACTGGTTCAAAAGTTATGCGTGTTTAAAGTTGAGGGATTACACTTTCTTCTGGGACAAGCTGTTATCGAACAGTAATTAGAACGTAGAGAATCATATACGGGAACTCAAAGAGAAGGTATAATCCAAGTTGGTTGGGATTAGTATCGACTATTTCTGAGCTGGCAAATTTTCGCTCGTTTAGCTAAAACAAATATTACATCGTTGTAGAAAGCACACACCGGTCTTGCGAGGAACATTCGTGGACTGAAAAGTTCGCGTAAATAGACGGTCAATTTATGTGAAAATGGCACGAAATTAGGTTCCACGTCTAATATCATAGCAGGAGTAGTTTTCTTCTTCTAGGAAACTCGTTGCTAATAGATTCCGCCGACGATAACGGGCCAGCCGGCGCAGAATACTTATGCAACCAGCGTTTCATTAGGGACACGAGGTCCGACGTAACAGTACTTGACAGTAATTGCAATAATATAGGGCACGGAAGCCGCGGTTCCCGTGGAACGGCATCATGCTCCGATTGGTTCCCCTAAATGTTCCCCGGGGAAGAAAAGGCATTACAGGTTACAACATCCTCGTTGGAAATTGACCG
>CM052120.1:10479002-10509726 GCA_028454245.1 Halictus quadricinctus | reverse complement strand
TCTCTCTCTCTCTCTCTCTCTCTCTCTCTCTCTCTCTCTCTGTTCTCCTCGCTGAGGAAGTTCCGTAACGAGGCGAGACGTATATATAACTCGGCGGAAAGGGCCGCAGTAAAAACTGATGCATGGCCCTCGGACGTTTCCGGGCCGGAGTGCGACGTAAATGAAAAGTTTGCGACCGGGTTTAGGTTCGCGAAAAAATTTTGTAACTTCGCGAGACGGATGATCCGCAGGATGCTTAACAACCTGAAGCCCGTTAAGAACTTCGTCGGGAAGCGTCCCGGAGGATACGCAATTATGCAAAATACCTTCCCCGAAATAATGAAAAGAGAACGCGCAGCGATCGGTGTGCCGAAAAATCTAACATCAAATTTGAAAAAGGATGCGATCATTTAATTAATTGAACCAGCATTTAATTTTATGTACTTTCGCATCTTTCGAGGTTTTATAAGACTATTAAACAATTTTCAGTGTTTACTCGATATTTGTCCAAAATACGGATCCAGTCAGTGACATATATCGCCTAGGAGATACTATTAAAGAAATCTTATTCTATCCAAAAAAATTACAACATTCCTACCCTAGTTCAACATAAAGAATATTGAGTATTATTTTAAGGAATAGTAAACTATGACTCTAATAAAATTGTTTAACAGGACCAGATGAATGCCTGTCCTATAAAAATCCGTTTCTAATTGACAGTAAAATATTCGCGACCGATTTAAATTTCAAAATGCGTCCTCCATGCATGTACATTTTTACATAAGTGTCCCGGTGAAATTCGTCAAAAGCGGACTGCGATTCCTTCAGGATCGATTCCGTTTAGCTCGATAGTTCGCGGCTGCGCATAACTAAAATTGGTGGAGCCACTCGGCGGATAAATCGAACGAATTCCGAGCGGAAAGGAACGAGTCCGTGGCAAACATGAATTAGTGGTGGGGTGGCAGAGGGGGAGGAGGGGGAGAGGACCGCTGGAGCACGCTAAAAAAAGAACATGGCCGAACAAAACGTACGTGTTTGCGCACCGGGAGATTGCTAACAAACAGAAGCATATGTTTGCGCCGGCTCGGGCAACAAACGAGCCATCGGATCATTATCCAGGCATGAAATTAATCGCGAGCGGTTCATCGACGTCCGCCGTGCACCGGTTCCCCTGTTCTCGGTAGCGTGCACGAAACGCGACCTCAAAACGGTTGCAAAAAAAAAAAGAATAGAAAATACGGGAACTATAGTCGTGTATGGTTCTTTGCGCACGGGGCTGCGAGTCTCCTTAGCGGGCCACTTCGGCAAGGAACGAACTCGCGAAACTTGCCCGATTCGCATCTATTAATCCCCATCGCCATCTACCATCGTTCTCCGACCATGAAAGTTGAATTACATCTACTTGCCGGCCGCTTTGGGGACAGTTTCAAGTACTTTGCGAAGTCTGACGACTTTGTTGCCGCGACTTAAGCGCGCCGACTAAAGGGAAAAACTTCGTTTACCGTATGGACGGTTCAAACTTCCCGCGCATCTTTCCTCCCCTTTGTCGAGTTTCCCTCTTCGGGACTTCGGAGACCGACGGGGCAGTGCTTGAATTTTGTAGTGCCGCGATTTCCTGGCAGTGCCGTTTTATGTTTTCGTCCAAAGGCGTAACATTTATGTTTGTTAGACTTTGTTTCAAATTACAAGCCTGATTCGTGAAAATACGGTAAGGGTTAAAGGAATTGAAATAATTCTACATTTTCTTGTTCCAACGACACAAATTCGACGTTTGAAATGATTCCAATGAAATCAACGATTAAAATGTCCGTTCAATATGTAATTAAACTTTAGTTGACACAAGTTCCGCAATAAAAGACCCGGAAAACTTCGTGCAGGTCGAATAAAACTCGGTAATCTCGTTAGAACGATTTCAATACAAACTCGTCGGGAGACCTGCAGCTTAATTAAACTGGACTTTAATATCGGAGCAAGGGTAGATTCTAAGCTTCCACTAAAGACATCGATTCGATTAACAGCGGACACAGCATCGGGCTGACACAAGACGTTCTCGAATCGTCGGCTGACAAGTTGCTTTCAGCGCGGCGTGTCTTTGACAGCGTTTTCTCTCATTTTTTCTTTTCATTCTATCCGAACGAAAAATGCCACGGCTTCAGAGCGACGTCTGAAATATTAATTCTCATTTGACTTGTCCGCTGGCGGCGATCGAACCAGTCGCCGGGGATTGAAAGCGTTCGTCGTCGTCGGCGAACTGGAGCTTGCAAAGTAACGGAAACGGAGGAAAATAAAAGCATCCGGAGTCCCGGTCCGCGGAACCGCTTCCCTATGCATGAAAGCGGCTGCTGGCCAGAGCTCCCTCGGCGATAACGCGGACGAAGCGAGACGCGTCAACGAAACTGATGAGGTCGTTACATTTAGCAGATTCGCGAAAATATTCACGGCCCGCCGGGCGGTAATTATCGTCGCGAACACCCTGCCATTTTTACTCCTCCGCCACGGCCGCCTTTCGTCACCGCGATTCACCAGACGATTCCGCACGGATACACCGAAGTTCACGGGACCATTTGTCCCTTTGATTTCGCCGAAGCAATCCGGCAAACGGGACTCCCGCGCGTTTCCCTTTTTGGCGGACCTTGGCAATTTTATTGGGAATACTTATGCGATGGTTTAGCACGTATTTATTATTTTAGTAATTTTTATATATTAGGTAAAAATCTAGTATTTATTATATTCAGTAATTTTTACATATTAGGTTGTTGGGACGTCTTTAGTACTCTACGAACCTCCGTAAATAAATAATACCGTGCCCATATTTACATAAAATTTTCCTTCTATTGAAACGTTACTACATGGTATTAAGTCGTAACCAAACGGTAACTGTGACCATTTAACAGGTTGAGTTAATTGAGGGAAATTCCAAATGTGACCACAGTTGAATTATCGATTTTGTTCCTAGAATTTTTAATGCTAGCAATTTCTGGAAAATTGACCGTTGGACAGGTTCAATTAATTGAGAGAAATTCAGTCTGACCAATTTTCTAAAAATTGCTAGCATTAAAAATTCTAGGAACAAAATTGATATTTCGTGCGGCGGTTTCTCCATTTATCGGTAGGAAACTGGAACGTCTACGGTGCCACAATAACTCGCAGTTCCTGAACAAGTAATGGCAGCCATACAGCGAGCTATCATTCCCGGCGACATATTCGAAGTGTTACGATCTTACTAGAGCGAATTATCGGGGACTGGATCGGCACGATGCAACAGCTAAGCAATAAATCGACGAAAACTTGTGCGTTATCGGGCATCTCGAGACCGGGTGGCCGGATGATCGTCAATTACTTAACGACGGTGCGCCGAGTGGGTTACGCCGGAAATACGGGCCCCCATCAGCAGTTAGGAAAGGTCGTGTCAGTGCGGGATCACTATCGTAACATGCAGCGAGATTCGGCCGAGCTACACACGGCCGTGCACAATATAAATTTCCCTGCTAACGAGGTCCCTGGTAACGACCGAACCCTTGAACCAACATACTGCACGGTATACACCGCCTATCTAATAAACATACATAGTGCTAATACACACAATAATATGTACCGCCGCGACATGACAGTGTAAACATGTGTACCATCGTATACCGATACTGTGCGGAGCCAACGACGACGACGACGACGTCGACGACGGGACGACCTCTCTCACCCCTCCCCCCGGATCTAACCAACACTGTCTAGGCCCAAGCAATTTCGGAAGTCATCCTGGGAAATAACCGTGTCCGCAAAGGAGCCGCCACGGGTCGCGTATATTCCACCTCGAAATCTCGACCAACAGCACCGGATTTCGAACGGATGCCAACGTCCTCTTCGGTCTGCTAATGTTACCGTGATTCGGGTGCAGCAACGCAATTGGATCCACAGACCTTTTATTGGGCTGAAATTTACAATTGCCCCCCTCTATACTGTGATTTCTCTATATATGTCGCCATGGCCTGGATGATAAACGTCGCGGAATTATCCCCACTACCGCGGGGTATACCCCGTGAGAGGCCCCGAAGGTCGAGAGGCCTCGAACAGTGTAAACATAACACGGTTACGTCTCCTGGACGATACACGACGCTGGCAAGACCCGTGTTGTTGACATAGATCGAGAATTCACTGTACGATTTTCTCATTGGCACATTGAATGTCTGTTCATAAGCGTGCGTCAATTCGAAAGTTTTATCGATGGAAAAATGGAAATGAAGACAGTTTTAAAGGAAGCACTGATTTCTTATCGAGATTGCTCTGGGGATTCATCTAGATCTAGGTCGATACCAATGAGTCCGTCATTGCGCATCAACTGAAATTAGGCCCACGGTAAACATTTTGCTTTCCGTGGTTACATCTTCGAGATTACGGAGAAATGCGGGTCTCGTGCGTTCCAAAATGAAACATCAACTTCTCGTCAAGCTTGCTGAAGCGAATCCTTCGGATCCAGGCCGGCATCAGCTAATATAACCTAGATTGACTAGAATTGGAGCATCGGTAACAATTTGTGCATTCTGTGGCTGCGTCTTTGAGACGCGTATTACTCGGCGATGGGGGAAAACAGTCGAGAAAGTCGCTTTTTATACATTTCAAAATGAAACATCAATTTCTCATCAAGCTCGCTGCGGTTGGTCCTCCAGATCCAGGTCAACAACACCTGACACAACGCTCAGCGGCTAAAATAACAGTAGAAATGTTTGCATAGATTTATCTTCTATTGACCTTGAGTGACCTTGATTGATCTTCACAATAGGTCGTCGTATTCGTCTTGAAGGAACACCATCAGAATGTAAATAAAAACACTGTACAGTTCTATTTAAAACACAACAGAGTTGACCTTCATGTCTCCTTGACGCCTCCATCTATAAAATAGAAATTAATCCAAACATTCGTCAACGGAAGTTAGAGAGACAGTGAAGATTTGTGCATTCCGTAGCACCGCTTCCAAAACCCATAATTCGCGAACAATGAAAGAAACTGAGCGAAAAACCATGTTCCCCTATCCGTTCGAAAATGAAGCATCAATTTCTCATCAAGCGGTAGAGAGGCGAGTGGAGCAGGCCAAGCCCGACAGGAGATAATTTATCGCCGCGCCTCGGAAGACGGGAAAACATCCTCGAAAAGACGTCGGGTATGCAATCTGAGCGTTTAACGCGATCAAACGCTCGTCTACCCAGTTCCGCGTCCGAAAACGTGCAAAACGACCCTGGCTACACGTCGAGCGGAGATACGTCTCGGATTTTTGCGGCGGGAACATGGTCGCGTTGCAACAAGCGAAAGAGGGAGAGGGTGGGAGAGAGTGAAGGGGGAGGGGAGAGAGAGAGAGAGAGGCACCACCGTTCGCGAGGTTAGACCAGAGACGAGATAAATATCCCCGCAAGCTGCAACGTGTTACACGGTAGCGGACGTCCACCGTTTTTCCATGCCGGTCGGTGCACGGACCGGTGCACACGCGTCCACCGTACAAAGATGCATTTAAGTCGCGACGCAGTCACGATGCAGCCCGGCGCGGCGCGGCACGGCGTTGCTCGGCGTGTTGCATTCGAGACACGCCGCGCCGCGGTGCATCGAGATAATGACGGTCCGCGCGCGGCTTATTGAGAGATCGCAGTAAACCGTGCATCGCGCTTTACAACCACCATCGTGATAACGCGGCCCGAGATTCGCGGACCGAGAGGTAATACGTTCGGCGATATCGATGGGGATACGTGGCTCGTGTTTCATGGGGCCCCGGCACCTTGGTCTCCAGCCAACTGCCCGAGAGCCTTCTAATCGGTTGCGATTCAATCCCGATTTTTTCGATCGAAATACGCCGAACACAAGATCTCCAGAGTTCAAACTGTTTCCTATTTATACGCGCACAATATCTCTGAAAAATTTGTCCCTTCACTGCAATATGTTCCTCTTTAGGGACTCGGAAGTTGCGATACATCGGTGGGACAATACTTGTTTATTGACGATACTCCTTCGTTTTTAATCATTTTCTGCGCGGAACTTTCACTGAAATGTCCGCGACATTTCTCCGAGTAAAATGATACCCAACATGACATAGTTCGAACCACATTTGCTTGTGTAATTTACGATAGAATAGGACCTCGCTTATCCGAACCCGACGATATGTGAATTCTCTATTACGCAATTAATTTGTGTAGCATATGTAAACAGTTGAATCTAAAGCGACCCATATGCAATATTCATTGCACAAATTATTGGAGATTTAATGTAACATTGTAATATACCACTGTCGTGTATATCGTGCACTAAACACGTAAATATGCCACGAATATGTCAATAAACGTTTCACAAATATATAATTAAAACAACAAAAGTTTTGCCACTAGATTGTCACACCCACTCTATGTATACTTTTACTTCGAACATCTATAACTTGGTTATTGTACCGGTTTCGTGCAAATCCTTTTGCAGATATGTCTCCAAAGACACTGTAACAGAATAGAACGAAAACTCGATTTCTTCAAAGTGCTAGAAGCAGAATGCCTCCCTAATGGTACCTAGGGTAGTGCGTCGGCGTCCTCAGCTTTTTAATTTTACGTTACATAAAGTCCTGAAACGGGTCTGCCCGTAAAATGGGCCGATATTGGATTTAGCGAGGTGTCCCTGAATTCTTTAACGCCCCCCCCCCCCCCTCCAACCCGGACGAGGAGGGACGACGTTACTACGTGTATAGTAGGCGGCCGGTGATAAAATTTCGAAGAACCGCGGAGTTACGTGTCGACCGACGTCGTATCCGGTGGATGCGAGCCCTGGAGCTTACCGACGCGGCTTAAACCGATCTCACCCGATGCTAAAGCCTCGAGAGCTGATAAAAGAATTGAGAGTTACAGGCCGGACGGATACTGCCGTGTGTTCCTGTATTGATCCCCTCCGTGAAACGCATACGATCGCCGGGATTTTCGCGCGATTGCTGTCGCGATCACGCAAAATTAAAAGTCTGGCCCCTCTTCCATTACACAATTAACACTAAACGAACCATACACGGAAAGTGAATGGTACATATTGCGTCCCAAAAATGGCAAAATAAATGGCGTCCTGAAAATGGCACCTTTACAATTTGATCAATTGAAAATTAAGAAATCGGTCATTTGACTGTGGTAGGTTTACTATTAAATGTGTACGTTTATTGATTTGAGAGTACATTGCATAAGAATTTTATTTATTAGTCAAATTTAGTCTGCAAAATTAAAAGTCTGCGGGGTCCCTCTTCCATTACACAATTAACACTAAACGAACCATACTCGAAAAGTGAATGGTACATATTGCGTCCCAAAAATGGCAAAGTAAATGGCGTCCTGAAAATGGCACCTTTACAATTTGATCAATTGAAAATTAAGAAATCGGTCATTTGACTGTGGTAGGTTTACTATTAAATGTGTACGTTTATTGATTTGAGAGTACATTGCATAAGAATTTTATTTATTAGTCAAATTTATAGTCTGCAAAATTAAAAGTCTGCGGGGTCCCTCTTCCATTACACAAGTAACACTGAACGAACCATGCACGAAATGTGTATGGTATAAATTGCATCCTAAAAATGGCAAAATAAATGGCATCCTGAAAATGGCACCTTTACAATTTGATCAATTGAAAATTAAGAAATCGGTCGTTTGGCTGTGGTAGGTTTACTATTAAATAGGTTACCATTTATTTATTTGAGCTTACATTGAATAATAATTTTATTTATTAATTTATTTTAGATTCAGTGCATTGCACAGAGCTCTTTGGAGGGTTGACTATGGATAATGCCACAGATCTGGTTGAGAAGTCGTCCATTTTGGAGGAGAAAGAAAATTAGTAGACTCTGGGATCCTCACTGCGTCAATTAAGAAATCTCGGGCAACAGCATAAATCATGGCAAACGCCGACGACGTAACAAAAGTTCGAGGGGCAAAGTTTCGCGAAGGATATTGGTGAAATCTTTTCGACCATTTTTAATAAGTGTCCCGGCGGTCGTTGAAAAACTTGGCCGCGGCAATGTCGGTCCGCAGCTGCGACAATTTCCAGAACACCTTGTATAGAACGCGCGCGAGTCAGACGGTTCGCGCGGCGTTCGCTGCCGTTTTCATTTAAGCCAAGAAATTGGAATAAAAGCACAGCGCGACTCAATTAACCGCCGGCAAATATTTAATTACAAACGCAAATCTTGGTTGGTTCGGCTCTCCTTTGAGCCGGAACGGCCGGAAAGAAGCCATTCAAGCCAGCCACCGTCTGCCTGCACGCAGTTTCTGTGAACTTGTCTGAATGCAACCTCGAAAGGACGAAAGTAGAAAGGAGAGAGCGAGAGTGAGAGGGGGGAGGGGTAGTTTAAGAGAAGGGCGTGGGCGGGAGGAAGGACGAAAGGACGAAGGAATAAGGCGACCAACCTGCCTCTTCAGCCAGACACAATTTCTCTTTCTCTTCCGATTTGCCAACTCCTGAATTAATCCCATCGAGAGTCACCGGGTCGCCTAACAAAAGATAAACGGCCGACGGTTAATGTGCCCCCACTTGAACCGGTGGTTAAACCTGCTCTTTCTGTCTCGTTGTTTAAAATTTAATTATTTCGTCTGCAAGGAAAAACCGGCGTCTGGACGGCGGATTAACGAGCGGCAGATAAGAGTGTTCGGTTTCGACGATCTCGAGATCGAGAAACCCAAATGTCTGTTGTAACGAGCGACATCCTCGCTTTCGCCTTACTGCATTATTCTTTATTTAAAAAATCCTCGTCCGCCAAGGATTAACAGGCCTCCAGTTGCTAATGTGTCTCTGCGATCATGCTACAACAGAGGAACCTGGATACTAGTTCCATTCTTGACCCTGACTTATGTAGGGGATGATTTTAATCAAATGACTCTCAAATATTTATATTAACCCTTAGCACTCGAATGGCGACTCTACAGGGCATCACTAAAAATTCCCACACTATTATTTAATACAATTTTTTCATCAATTTGCATCTAAAAAATTGGTAAAAATGTCCATGTAAGTACGAGTAATAGTAATAAACGTTATATGCGTAAAAGTAAACAAATCATGTACAGTGGAAATATTTATTCTAAGTCAGAAAAAATCTTTTTGTGGTCAAGACAGTTTCGAGTGCAAAGGACTGAGCATCCATAAAATGGCAGAACGATTGTGACTAGACAAACTTATTTGACTAATTTCAATGAAGTGACAATTTAATTTACCTCGACATTTACCTCGAAGGACTTTTCTGGGCAATCCAACGGTTCCCGCAAAATAGTACGTGACCGAAGGGGTTGTAGGACGGGGTGTTTTCTATAACAATGGCGGCGTCCCCGTCGGGGAGATATATTCCTGCTGATGCCCCATATACAGAAGGATGAATGGCGCAGGGAATACCCCTAAAATTTCCAAGATTGCTGGGAACAACATCGCGAAGAGCGATAGCGAGCCACCTGCACCCCACATCTGCCGCGGCTCCACAAACCACCAGTTATCACGCGGCACGTGACACGCATCCCCCATCAGGCTGGCCACGTTCCACTGAAAAATATTCATCCCTGTTTCCACCTTCCGTGCTCCAGACGTCGCCCCAAAGCCCGAAGTCATCAATTCCGTGCTGGAATTGCGCTGCGAGCTGGCGCGAACAAATACTAGCGATGCCTAGGGCCGATCAAAAAATATTTTAAACATTTGTACACTTCGATAACCGCATTTATATACTGCAAGTGATAACGTCAACATTATTTTTCACTTGATGTCCTCGTACGAAATTAACACGTTCCGAAAAATTCCAAAGAGTTTCCAAAAATGTTGTTTTAAGAGGCACGGCCATGGAAAAGTATTGCAAGTGATAAACATTGGAGGCGTGAAAGGAATAAGTAGTAATAACCAATGATGCCAGAGACTGTGGAAAAAGAATCTGAAACACTTAAAAATTACAATGTTTTCTCTATATATGTCGCCAAGGCCTGCATGATAAACGTCGCGGAATTATTCCCACTACCGCGGGGCATACCCCGTGAGGGGCCAAGAAGCTCGCGAGACCTCGGTCGTTGAGGAGTGTAAGAATAGTATCTTCTGTCCGATGTATGTCCCTGGCTAGACCCGTGTTTTGGATATATATCGAGTAAACACTGTAATACCAAGTCAAGAGCAACCCTACAGATAGGGTACTCACTTTAAAAATCAACAGAAACATTATTAGACTTCTTTTAGGCAAACCATATTGAGGACCCCAGTCTATACAACGTTAACTTCAGCTAGCATAAACATCCCCTCAAGGTAAATTTCACATTAGTTCAAATTCTGAAAATTAGAAATACGTTCCATAAAATTAATCTCCTTAATCCAGACTCATTTTCAGACTGGTACTCACCCTGTAAGTGGCATTGCCAGCATTACCGGAACACAAGCACCGATTTTCGACGCGTTTTCAAGCAAAGTGCCCTAAAAATCTCTCGCCCATTAAAACCGCCTCCCACCGCCGCTAATAGCTTCTCAATAGCCAATCATCTCCGCCCGACTTCCCCCTGATCGTATCCCCGCCCAGGAAAATTTCGCAGGCGAGGTTTTTTTATCCGCAGAACGGTGTCCGCATCACGATCATCCGGCAAACACTACAATTACCGTCGAGACGCCTTTAAAACGCGGCCGCCGAGCTGAAAACCAACAAGAGTCCCTTCCCCGTCCCCATCCCCCGTTCGCGGGTCTAATTTCCAGACGACTTAGGTAAATTGAATGCTTTCAATCTTCAAAATATCCGGCTCGCCTCGTTAAACGATTCTCGATTACATTCTCAAAGGGTAACGCGGGGGTTGGCTTACCGTGAATAAAGAGAAGAAGAGAAAGGAAAAGAGAGAGAGAGAGAGAGAGAGAGAGAGGGAGAGGGAGAGGGAGAGGGAGGGAAAGAGACAGAGGGGACGAGAGAAAATGGTATCAAACTACCGCCTTTTCGAATAGTTCGTTTAAATACTCGGCTATCTCCCGGCTTCGACTCGATAAAGACGCGCCCCATAGCAAACTCCGCGCGGCCGCTTGAATACACATGAAGCATAAAACGAACGCGAGCACTCGCATCAAAGGGAATCAGAATTAAACCGGAGAGCAGCGCCGAAGGCGAGGCCGATCGTACGGGGCCACTTTCGCCCGGGCACAAAGTGACACGCGTTTTATTAAAAATCTTCTGTTGTCTTTTTAAAAGCGCCGTTTACCCGCTGAGGAACCCGCAGGGTATGCGCGGCCCGCTTTGTCCCGCCAGCCATGAAATTATCGCGCGGCTCGCTGGTTTATACGCAGAAACCCCGAAAAAGTCGTATCTCGTTATTTAGGGGATCGCTTTGCCCCGATTAAACCTTCCTCCGCAGCTCAGAGTGACCTTTTGATTCTTCGTTTTGTCCAACGACAGTGACTTCTCCGCAGTCGTTCCGTTTGTCTGTTATGTTATTTCCATTATGGAACCTTTGTGCTGAAATGCTGCTCAATGTGGAGCGATTCGTGTGTCGGGGACGTGCACGGATTTATATTGTATTTTTGCGTTACCGTGGGTGTCCATTTATTCAAGTCTCCCCGGATTTATTCTACCACGCATTGCAAACATACAATTAAATTGTGATCAGTATATTCGCGTATTAAGTTTTAAGGAGTCGTTGTGAAGAGGAAGTTTTAATCTCCAATTCTATGATATATTCAATCTCAAGAAAATTCTCCAATGTTTTCGAAGACACGAGCACCGAAATTAATTTTTCACCAACCTAAGGGATGGTTCCCGTCATTTAAAGTAACTTTTTCTTTTTGCAAAAATGTTCTCCGCACCCTGGTTAAGGAATTATTAACGAAAAACGCGGACCAATCGGAGCGCGGCTACAGCGGACGGATTCCGGCTCGGCCAATATCGACGCTCGGTCCGTGGGACCAGAGGTGGGACCTCCCCACTCCACTTTCCCCTTCTCTGACGCTCTCCCCTACGCTTCCGCCACGGGCCTGTCACGTGACGCGTTTCGTCTCTGTCGCGCATGCGCCCCAATGCCAAGTGCTGGCAGATCAAGACTTGTTTCCCCTCTCTAATTTCCCCTTCTACCGCGCTATTCCCCCACGCTTCCTCCACGGGGCGGTCACGTGACGCGTTCCGTCTCTGCGTCACAATGTCACGTGACTAGTCCGATAATGGCAGAGAGTGGGGGAAACATTTCCCCCTCGATTCGTGATCCCTCCCCTCATCTGGCGACACCGGCTAGACCATCATTTGATTTATTATAAAAATAGTATCAATGTCACTTGGTCCTCCATACTGGTCGGTACGGGCGATAGCTGAACACGTAGGCTACAATGTAGCTTCTGTGTTTTGCAATTAATTTAACAGACAATTTTTATTTTGCACTGAGATACGTTGTTCATTCCGGACCTTCTCCGGGAGCTTGCAATAAGAGCAAGGTTTTACGATGGCACATTTGATTTATTATAAAAATAGTATCAATATCACTTGGTCCTCCATACTGGTCGGTACGGGCGATAGCTGAACACGTAGGCTACAATGTAGCTTCTGTGTTTTGCAATTAATTTAACAGACAATTTTTATTTTGCACAGAGATCCGCTGTCCATTCCGGACCTTCTCCGGGAGCTTGCAATAAGAGCAAGGTTTTACGATGGCTAGCAGAAAGAGTGTTGTCCAAGGAGATTGGCGGTTCGCAGCATGTCGTGCCGGGTGTTTTTCCACTCGAACCACCCGATACGTGGTGTCTGGCCTGGCTAAGTGCATAGTTGGGAATTTTACGAAGCGGGTACCGGTTAGACGGGCTAGTCCTCCGCGGCTCGGCTCGATCTTGGATCCCTTTAGCCGGCAGGTGCAGAACACCGCGGGCATAACGCTTGTCCCGCGGCGTTTCGGTCCCGTTCCCATCGTCGCTGCCACTTTTACACGCCGGCCAGGCTCCCAGTGTTCCACCTACATGCTTGTAACGCGTGTAAACATTTCCATGCGCGGGTAGAACGCCGCTACGCGCCGTGTAAAACATCGGTACGACGCGCTCGAACCGTTTTCTCTTTCCTTCTCTTTCTCTCTCTCTCTCTCTCTCTCTCTCTCTCTCTCTATCGAGCCGCGCCATGGCCTCTTTCATGGGGAATTGAATCGATTCAGGGGTTCTTGCGGCGCGGAGGATTGTTACCGGAGGAAATCTCCGGTACCACCGGCCCCATTCATGAACCTCCGCGCCACGAGATTGGAGAGGAGAAATTCTGATGACTCTGCTTAAACCGGCGCGGACCCCTATCCTGCAAGATTCCGACGGAGAAATCCTGAACCGGCTGTAATGGCGGATTGGTACACAGGTTCCGGAAGGATTTTGTAATTGGAGAGCAAGAGGAAGGATCCAGACCTTTTCCACACCCTCGGAACGCTCCTCGTGGTGTGGGACATACATGACTCGAGTGTGGTCCGCGTTAATTCATTCGTTCCTTTTTTTTTTCCGAACCTCCTCCCCGCGGTCGAAGTGGCTTACCTATACCGACTGGAATGTACTGTTCCCACTTTGTCTATATACTAATCTTTCTACTAAATCGAGTAACTCGGACAACACCCCTATTCGATGAAAGTTGGACACTGAGCATGAAGATTGAACGCAAATTGGAATAACGGGAGACAGAAGTGGTATTGTGGATACAACGGAGGAGGACGTACTTTTACAGATTTTTTGATCAGTAACTATTGACGATAATTAGTATATTGCGGATTTAAAACGCATTAAAAATATTTTTGTGAAATAATAAAATCATTTAACCCTTTGCACTCGAAGCTATTTTAACTCCAAAACGAAACATTTCTTCCGACCTAGAATATTTCCCTTCTATATATTTGTTTTCATGTTATGTACAATACTGAAGTGTTTAGTAATTTATTACATACAAACAAATTTAATAATGTTAAGAATATTTTGAATAACGATACAGCAATTTTTAGTGGCGCCTTACTGAGTGCTAACTGTTGATATGCAAATACAGTGATTTCTCTATATATGTCGCTAAGGCCTCGAAGATAAACGTCGCGGAACCATCCCCACTACCGCGGGGTATACTTCGTGAGGGGTCGCGAAGGAGGCACACGGTCGGCTAATTAAGGCGAGCGGAAAGAACAGTCGTAGCTGGGAATCGCAAGCAATTAGACAAATGCACTCGGGACGCATGATTAAGTGGATTCGCCGTGTGAAAAGTTGCCGGTGGAACCACTCCCGGGAGAGTGGGAGGGAGAGAGGGAGACTAGTGGGGAATTGAATTAAGTCAAATACCGCGAAAGTAAAGGAAAGTCCGTTGAAAGAGAGTTGCAATTATTAGAGAGTGCATCCTGGCGTTGGCTGGGCTCTTTTCCTCGGCCCTTGGGTGCTTTGAGGTCGGGGATCTCATCGAGCGTTGTTCGGCATCGATAACTCGACAGTTAAATACACAGAGAGAGGGCTCCCTCTCCTCGGCTTTCTTCGGCCCCGTTTTGCCCCCTGTCTTCCGTATCTGACGGCGCAGATGGATTACCGGGCCGAATTCGACGAGATCAAACGTCGACCATACCTCGCGGGTCAATGCTATGTATCGGGTTTAGAGGACCGACTAAAAATACCGAAGATCCCGGACTGGAGAGCCCCGGCATTAAGTCGGACGAGTACGTCCGAGCTGGACGTCTGCGGGATTAAGACGGATTCCACGTATGATTATCTCTCGACTGTCCGCCATTCTTGTTGGTCGCTGTTGCGTTTCGTCGTTGAACTATGGTGCCTTTCGCCTCTCGCATTCTTATTTCTTCTAACCCTGGGACAGCGGAGAATTTTGCGCACGGGAGCAGCGGAACGTGACCCGAAACTGCCACTACTAAGAACGAGGCACACCTATCTGTATCAATAATATGCAAAATATAATTTTAAAATGTCCTCTTGTACTTCAAGAAAAGGTCTGGTCCCATATGTCCAATATTTATTTTGAAAAATTCTTAAAACTCACTTGTTTGCTTTCGGTAATTTTGTACTGAATTATTAAACTGTTAATCACAAAAGTGTTTCAAAGAAAACGTGTTCTGTTTAAAAAATCTTATGGTGTCCAGATTTGTTTACGTGAGGTTGCTTTGAAGGTCTCAAGGTGACCTTCGTTTCTTTAAATAACACTGTATGTTTTTATTTCGCTGCGTTTGTTGCCTGCCGTACGACGAATACATCGATATAAATATGTTTCAAGGTCGTTCAAGGTCATTTATTTCTGTTCAAAACTTACAGCGTGTGTACTGTTTGGCGAGTGACTGTACATCGGAAAGAATAATAAGAAAATTTGTATCTAAATATACTAAACATTACAATTTACAAAAAAATTCTCTTGTCCTTTCATTAGTTGAAGAAAGAGAAAAATGATTGATACTAATAAAATTAAAATTACAATCAGATGTAAGATTTAAACAGTACTATTTTTAAGTGATTATGAGGTACCCATTACCAATGTCTGAGATAGTGGAAAAATTCGGGCGAGGAATTGTGCGGAGAAAAAAAAGGTTGCAGAATTCTGTCCCTTTTGTCACGGCGAATGACGGCCGCACAATAAAACGTGGAACACGTTCGGATCGTCGATTCTCTGTTACTTTCGTCGAGCTGCCGGGCTCTCCGGTCCGTTTCCAATGGGATTTCCAGATCTCTGAGGCACTTTAAAGAGAGCAGTCAAAAATTCTCCCAGACAAAGATTTGAAAATCTGCTTTCCGTTGCCCTCCGGGGAGGAGCCGAGGCGGATTCCTCTTTTCAGGACCGCGTCCTGCGTGAACCTCCACTTTGACCCGCGACGGGAGCGGATTACCGGATCGGGAAACCGTCTGAAACCATTATTGTCAGACTAAGAACCGGTGTGAAAGTATGTGCGGTGAAAGACACAGAAATATTCCGGATTTTTCGCTGGCTCAAAGGGAGAAAACACTGCGCGACTCAGCTCCCTTTGTGCCCTTCTTCTACTCAACTTTTGTCAGCTGCGCTGGAAACACGAACATTTTCGAAAACGCGAAGGCACGTTCGTATATTAAAAAATTCTCTTCTCGTTACAGAGACTTTACCCTAAGTCAACTGTGAGAAACAAAAATTATATAAAAATGTACTTATTCTTTTCATCTTTTTGAAAATCATTTTTCATAAATGCACAGAACCTGCAGTATATTAATAACAAATATCAGTATTTTCTTTACTGCATTTAACTTAATTTTATTCTACTCTTTTCTAGGACACTAAAAAATTATTTCATTAATTCTTATCGAGTATTTATTTTTATTTCTTCTTCAAACTATCATTAATCTTTACTATTATAATCTTTATTAATATACAACAAAAAGGACCCAAAGGAAAATGTTCTATTGTTGTCAGTAGCAAATTACCATTTTTTCAGTTAAATGTTTAAACGGGTTGCAGGATTGGTAATTGACTTCTGCGGGATTTAGAACGAAAAATCGAAATTCTTCCGAAGAGTTTTGTGTCCGTTTCAAAATTGATACACTTAAAACTCGTCTAGTGAGATTTTTCTAAGGCTCAGGCTGGCTATCGAGTAAAACGATCTCGTGGAAAATAAATCTCAGTCCGTGCTTGGCTGCCCGCAGATTCTTTTCCTCGGGCGTGCATAGCCCTTCGAGGAACCATCGTCCGAGAGGTTCATTCCTTGATTAAAAACCGCGATACAAATCGTCCGTACATGGTGAACGTGGGTGCCGGCTTATTCTCACCGACAGCATCGTCTTTCAGACCTTCTTCAGCATCCTGCTGGAAGACTCAACCTTCGGATCCTTGCGAGGAATGCAAAAAACAGACGGGCCTCGTGTATTCCGGGACGAAGAATGTTTACTGACCCACTGAAATGAAAAAAAACTATTTTCAAAACGGCTAGAAAAATGTATGGAGCCCAAATATTATGAATAAACATTTTTGTTTTAATTCGAATTTGAACGAAAACGCACCTAACATCATTTACGAGTGACTAGAAAATGTTCTGCAACACAAAATTTACGTATAAAAATTTTTATTTTAATTCGCATTTATTTTATTTTAATTATTAAGAATGATTTGCAGAATTTTACAACAAAGCTTGTCAGTAAAAATAAGGATTAATAAATAAGCATACTCGGTACAAATTTTGACAACAAACCATGACGCTCTTCTCTTTTTTAATTTGATTATAGCAAAAATAATTCGAGAAACACGATACAAACGAACAGTGGATTATTATAACCGTGGACCGGATTACAAAAACTGGAACCACGAAATATAAAAATACAGAAACGAAGGGATTTATTTTCAGTTTATTTCGCGCGGTAATGAATCCCGCGACAAAGTCAATACCTCATTGCTTCCGTCTGATTTTACCGCAAAAATGTAAATATGAGAAAACACGAACTAATTATTGTGTTCGGATATAATATTACGAGCAGTATCGAAGTTTACCGTACCGGTAAAGTAAAGGTAATAACCGCAACATTATTTCGTAGTTGACTACATTTAAAGGATAATCGAATTCAAATATTCAATACGCGAGTACGCGCGCTACTGAATACGATATGAATAACGCGTCTGACCACTACTGGCTGTTTCTACTTGTTCTGCACCTCTGTGAAGCGTGTTATTACTTTCTTATCGATCGAACCTCATTCTCTAATGAATGTTTCATTAGAGTGTTTAGCATATTCCGACGTATTCGTGTATTTAATTGAAGCGAAGATAAGGATCGTTATAAATTAAGAAATTCACCTTAAAAAAATAAATACTACGCTCTGATCGACGTTGATTTATTCTCGCAGAGGTGTACAAATCCTTAAATTTCCTTTAAAGAAATCACTACCATACCTTATCGACATTAATTTATTCCTTCGTAATTGCACAAACTTTTAAATTTTAAAGAAATTATTCTGATATTTTAATTGACGTTGTTTTTATCCTCTCAGCACTCTACAAATCCTCAAATTTCCTGGAGACAATTTTTTTATATACATAACAAAAGATTCATATTATTCAGTTGTCCCATCGTTTATATTGAATAATTTAATTCTTTGAGGAACAATTTTTTTGTACAACGTTGCTCTTACCGTTTCAAAAAATCATGGTTTTCGCGGAGTCAAAAAGAGGAGATCGACTTTATTTGTAGTTCGATGCGAGCGAAGAAGATCCATTGTTTCTCGAAACGAACAAATTACATTCTGTGACCGAGGGCACTTAATAAAAGAAAATTGCATCTGGTGGGTGCAACCGCGAATAAATCTTCGTTTTATCGGCGATCGATTATTCTGCTTAACCGGCCTCGCGCGGTCGAGTTCCTCGGTTCGTACAACTAACGGGAACGGCGCAATAAAGATCCGGGGCGATCTAATTTTCGAAAAAATTGAATTTGCAGGAAATAAATATCGGGGTAGGAGGGGGGGGGTAAGCGGTCCCGCTCGTTTCTCCGTTTCTCGTGCGAAGAACATGACGCCGCCACGAGATCACCGGGAGAAATCTCCATTGATATTTCACGAGCACTGTTGCACGATGCCTCGTACCTTCCCCGTAGAAAATAACTAGCTCCTAGTGACTTTGCGACGTTTAACTTAACGACCGGTTGTCTGCGTTATAAATGAGTGCTCGAGACAAGGATGCGTTTGCTGCACGATAAATCACGGGAGGAACACTGAAATCTATTTGACGATGTCCTTACAGGATCACTAAACTGTTTAATAAAACAGGAATTATTCTTATGTATAAAATAGATGAACGATGATTTTTACATTGAAATGAATAATTTAGTAAAAATGCGATACTGCTTTAAAATATAAAATTTCTTGAACGCAGAATTCTTTTATGAATGCTACACTGGTCCATTTAAATATTTAATTATTTTTTAATCAAGTTATTCAAGTTATTATTAATTACATTTCGTAAAAATGTTGATTAAAATGTCCACGCAAAATGTAAAACTACACGTTTGAACATAGAGCTGATGTAGAAATATGAATATTTCACGTACTTATTGTTAAATAAATGATGCTGAACGATTGTTTTCCAACAGTCCCGGAAGCAATTGCTAGATTGAATGGTTGTGGCTGATTTATTTGCGAACGATTGAAATCGTTGCGGCCGTCGAACAATTTATCGAACGGTATTCAATCATCGTTATTACATCGAGGAATTTATTAAAAAGTCTTCGTCGCTCGATCACAGACCTCTAAAAGCAATTAGCAGCCTACCGGTAATTTATTAAGCTCGCAAAGGTGCAGTTCATTACAGTTTCCGGAACAGGGTCATCGTCGTACCGTCAAACGACATTTTCAGGAAGCGAACGGCGGCGGGCAATCGCATCGACTTTGAATTAGTTCACCACGGTACAGACGATCGGAACGAATTCTGTCTTTTCAATTCTGAATCGGGACGATTAACGCCATTAAAGGAAGGCGAACAGAGAATAGCAGGCACGTGACAGGGGCGATTCAATTATTTCTTCCGGGACGAATGCCGCTAGTTAGCAGTTTAAAGGGTGATGCAGCTTCTAAAGCCGGATTAAATTTCCACGGCTTTCGGATCGCCGTAAGTCGATCCCGGCCCGGCTAGAACGAGCCAGTTCAAGTTTCGCTTATTAATTGTATTCCCACGAAGAGCCCCGGGTCTCTCTCGAGAAGTTTTCGGTCACGCGTCGATCGCCAGCCCGGCTAATTAATTGGAGGCACGAACGAAATAATGGACCCTGAAAACGACGCATAATAATCGACTAATCTAATTGCGGACTTTCCCCCGGTTCAAACTTCCCGGCGGAAACTGATCGCCCGGGATCATTTGCATATTTCATCCCCGTAACTCAATAAAATCATTTCGCTCGCCGGGGCCCTTTTAGAACCTCTTAATCGCCACGGACGTTCCTCCACCCCGCACGGAGGGTTTTATTCTTTTCCACGAGGGAATCTCTCCGGTCGGCGAATTGATTCTCCTTCGGTCTCATTTTCTTTTTTCTTTTTAATTATTTAAAGGACATTATCGAATGACGTTATCATGCAAATTAAATTCGCGGCCATTGGAAGCTAAATGAAATAAGGATTTTAATATTTATAGACGTTGTCCTTTTTCTCAGATGAATGTACTCGTGCCATTCTCGCGAAGCTGCCGTGCAAGAATGGTAATAAAAATGGTCAGAATACCTGTTTCTTGGAAAATGATCAGATATGTACAAAAATTCTGTTATACAAATTCACGAAGTTTCAATTCCATGTTCTCATTAATTTTGTTTTAAAAAATGCCACTAAATACTATAATTTCAAATAAAGTTTAAAAACTTGTCTCCACGTGGGACCGAAGAATTTTTTCCGCAACCCAAACCACCATGGACTTCGAAACTGAAGTGTTCCCTTTACAACGAGGGCGTAAAAATTGATGTACGATTTTTTGTTACCGTTTTATGGCACTCGCTAGGAGTTTGGATCCGTCGTACAACGTCCATTCCTGACTTTCTCTAATTTCGGTAGCGCTTTGCATTCAAGTTGCAATGAAGCGGGGACTAAAAATCGTGCATCAAAATTTGAATAGCTCGTTGCAAAAAAGAAACTTTAAGCCCTAAACTCGTGGTGAGACTATCCCTAAGAAATTGTGTGGTTCTTAACCTTCGGTTACTTGCACTCCACTTTCTACATAACTGTTTAAATGGAACTTCATATGATTGCAACACAAATAAATTTTTATTCGGTACAATTTTTATGCAAAATAGAAATTCGCTAGTATAGTGACATGTTTGTTTACTCTCGAAACACTAAATTTAAAGTTTTCAGATTGTAAGGACGCGAGTACAGTGTTTACTCTATATATGTAACAAATGCCTATCCGATAAAAGTCGCAAGGCTATCTCGTGTCGCGTGGATCAAAGAATACCTATAAGGAGATATCCTGTCCGATCTATGTCCCCGGCTAGACCCGTGTTTTGGACATATATCGAATAGACACTATAATTCCAAGTTAAAAAAAGTTATGGTCCCTTATAAACTATCCAAAAATGACTGCACATCGGTGTAGAGACCTATGCCGATTTTGAAAAATTTGAAATAAATTCCGCATGTTTCATAGAACCGGCCCCACCTCGCCGCGTTTATTTCTGATTAGCCTGCGTCCGGATAAAAGCAGAAAGGGTCCCGGGTGACCAGGAGGAAACTGCGCGGAAAAGGATCGAGATCGAGAATCGCGGAGGCGGCTCGTTCTCGTCGACTTGTTCATCGATACACACACGGGTCGCCGGGGATCAGGCTTCTAAACGAAACATCTGTCGAACAGTTTTCCACGTCGATAGGAGCGGCGGCGTCGGGCACGATAACGAGCGGGGACGGCTCGGCTCGAATTCGACAAGCAGCCGATTTTATCGACTTATGCAAATCTACGGGACGGAGGCGATAATTTATTCGGAGTCGGAACTCGGTCACGGTGGCGCGTAAAGGAACATGGTAGCCGGCGTGTAGAAGCGTATTTTTGTCCGTGCCTGTTAGCCGGGGCGCAGCCCGTAACAAGTCGTCCGGATGACAGGCCTGTCGGACGGGTGCAACTTTTCAAAGTCAGCCTGTCATAGCACGGAAAGCCCCGTGGAATAGAAGGGGGGGGGGCGGCCAGCCACCGTGTTCCACCAAAGACGATCGCTCATCGTTCTCTTCCCCCACCCCCGACAACTTGGATTTCTTCGTCATTGACTAGGGATTTTAATTAAACCACTGTAATCGATGGCAACGATCGGCCGACGATACACTGCCGCCCCTTCGGCCCCTTGTTTCCGAAGAGAAATCGATCGGGGGACAGGGACTCGTTTTATTTGACACGTGCCGAGGCCTCAGGTGCGCCGCTCAAAACGGGGCCAAAATGGCTGCTTGATAATGGATCCGTGGAGCAGCAAAAATGGCTATTTCAGGCTTCACTTTATAGAAGATTGTGTTTATACAGAATTTAGCGATTTTTTATACAGTGGTGGAGACAAATTTTCGCACACGGCTCGAAAAAAAATTCTCAGTGGGATTTGCTTCCGCAGATCCGCTAAAAAACGCTAAGAGTCGGGACATTGATCGCTCGCACTGACTCTGAGGAATATTTCAGAGTTGATTATGATAATTTCAATCTGATTCTAGAATTTGAAATTAATCAGGAAAAATATCAGAACTTCTAAATCAGGCCTGGCCAACTGGTGGCTTGCGAGCCACACACGAATCCTTTTCCCACTCCTGAGACCCCCCACCATGTTCCTACGGAGAGTGGGAGAAGGGGCGGGGTGCTAGGAACCTATATAGTAGGTTGTCACCAGGAGATATGTAGACTGACCAGTGGTGGGGGGACCTGCGCACTGGTGGTGGGGGTCGTGAAGCGACGGCGGGGAAGAAGTTGCCCAGGCCTGGTCTAAATCGTGTGCCAGGAGAAAAACGACGAACAGAAAGCAATATCTGACTTTTGTAGGTCGAAATTAATTTCAGTGCTGACAATGACTGAGAATCGATTCTAAAATCGATTTTAAGAAAGAAAAAGAAAAGTAACGATTACGGACCCAATACAAAATTTCAGTTCATTAGGAGGATGATTCTCAGTTACAAGTTCTTCGTTCCAAGAACCGAACTCAATGCTGTAACATGTTCCAATTGGAAGTTTCAGTTCATTAGGACGATGATTCTGAATGATGGTTCTTCGTGACCGTTTCGAGAGTCGGATCAGACAATAATCTTTCGTTATTCATCTCTAATAGCTTTTAAATCCACGTTGAGGTGTTCCGCACGCACATTGTATTCGAAGCTGCAACGAGCAGGCCCTTTAGTGTACTTTGGAAATGGTGTTTTTTTTCAAAGGGTGTTTGTTTTTTTTGGTTTGTTCTTTTTTTCGGAACGTTAGCTTAACGACGTTCGTCAGAGTGACTGGCGGGTTCTTCACTGGAATGGAATGATTTATTGCTCGGTCTGTTCCGGACAGTCGTAGTGTAACATTCTCTTTGTCGTTGCTCGTGTTGATGTCATTATTAGTCCATTTGTCACTGACGCTCGCGCTCGCGGCCTTTGGTATCGCTGGGCTCGCGGATCTTTGGTGGAATTTATAGTTTTCTGGACGAACGTCGCTTTGCAGACAAAAACCGAATTGATTCCCTTTTCCTGCGCTGCTGGTTAGCGACTGTTATTAACCTGGTCGAGGGTTTCTGAGGGTATTGAAAATGTTTATCTCTGAGGGAAATAACTATCAGATCAGAAAAAAAATAAAATGAGTGGAAAGGTTCACTGGAACCAAATTTCATTTAAATTCCTAAAATGCACAATGCAATTCTTAAATATAGAATAAAATAGAATGGAATAAAATAGTATAGCCTCCATCTCATTTCCTATTTAAGATTTTCCTAAATTATACAGTGTTTACTCGATATATGTCCAAAAAACGGATCTAGCTAGTGACATATATCGGCCAGAAGATACTTTGATCCACGCCGAACGTAGAAAAGGACAGCCAAGCTCTAGCATACCCCGCGGAAGTGGGGTTAGTTCTGCGACTTTTATCTGGTAGGCTTTTGTGATATATATAGAGTAAACACTGTAAATGCAGAGAAATCTACATTGCGATTTTGACTAACCTTATATAAGGCAAAATAAAAATTGCCTGCATTAATAACGACGTAACAATTATTCCATTTTTTTAACAATTCTAATGAGTCGGAAATAACACAACAGTGTTCTTAAATTCTATTGTTTCTTTCTTGCATTTGATCATTTTTTTTATAAACGCATACAATCCTAGTGATAATATTTTGCAGAATATTTATAATATTTTCCCCGCGTTACAATTACGTACTTATGCAACATTACAGAACACTGTTTTATGTAATAAGCAGTCGGTTGCGCAATAAAGGGAGAAGTAGTGGCATGATCGAAATAATTGAGAGACAAGCACCGTGGAGACGAACGATTGAATTAATCCGTGAATTTCGTCGGCGTAATAGAATTATAATGATAAAATTCTCGCCGGCTGGAAGTCGATGAAATCATTACCGACGCATTACAAACATTTGAATAATATATAACGACCGGCTCACGTAACCCCCGATAACACGGACGCCTGTAGAATCTGTCATTACTCGGAATTAACCGGATTATCCGGATAATATCGATATCCGCACCAGCCGGAGAACACCGATACGCGTGCTCTAATGAAATGAGACGTTTCCACGTTGTTTCGAATAATTTCTACGGTCCGACGACCTGGTTAATTAATTCGATAGACGAGATATATCAAATCTCGTTAACCTGAATGATATTAATTGGCCCGGTTAAAGAATCGAAACAAAAAACTGTTCCGCTGGACTCTGAGATCTTTTTAATCCCCCGAAGGAGATTAAATGTGTAGCGATTAATTCGTCATGGTTGTTACTGGACCATAAATAGTTCTTTCGATATGCAGATTCATAATTCGTTACACTAATTTATGAAACAAAGTAGCTATCATTTCATTTCTTTTTTGAGAGGTTTTATTATTTATTTATACCCAATTTATTCTAATCTTTTGTATAGTGATAACCCAATATAAATAATTACGTTAAAATGCATTAAAAAAATTAAACTAAATTTATTAGTATTGTTCAGTACTATCGCTTCTACATTTCTAGAAATTTTGATTTTTCTTACAGTTGTGGGTCTTTAATTTTTTAAATTCTTTTTTAGCAAATGAATGGAGTGTCGCACAAAAATAATTCTATTCCAATTAGAAAATTTCGATTCTCGCCGATTTCAAGTCGCGCGGTAATTGATGTCGCCTAACGTTAACATCTCCGACTAAATCCGGATTACCGAGATTCTACCGTAGATCATGCGGTTCCGCGGCAGATAAGGACGTTCATCCTGCCACTGTTATTTACACGACGCCGGGACAGTGGCTCTAGTGACACCTGTATATCTCGATGACCCATGGATTACTCATTCCTGGATGACGCATCTAGCGAAAGATCTGATTAAAGCCCCAGAGTGCGTCGCTGCAGTGCGTATCGCTCTTATGAAAATTAGATCGTTACTTTCAACTACGATTAACGTCATTCCAGTCGCTTATATATGCACCTGGTTCGCAAATCTCCGCGAAATTGTCTGGCACAGAAACAAATAACACACACCGCACGATATGCACAAGAATCTATAATTTGGTGTATAAGATGTAAAAGAAAAAATTGTCCAATTCAATTGTAAGAAACAGAAGTTAAACAAAAATGCGCCTGCTCGATACATGTCCAAAACACCGGTCTAACCAGGGACATATATCGGCCAGGAGATGCAGTGAATACTCGATATGTGTCAACAACACGGCCAGCGTCGTGTATCGTCCAGGAGACATACGGTAGTGGTAGTGGGGATAATTCCGCGACGTTTATCATCCAGGCCTTGGCGACATATATAGAGAAATCACTGTACTATTCTTTGAAACACTGCCGAACGTAGAAAAGGAAAGTCTGCCGACAGCGAAGGTCGAGTAGTGAGAGTCCCATAATAAAATAATTAAAAATAAACCAGTTTTGTTATTGGATTAGTAGTGATCTCACACCGATATACCTGACCCGTGTCATGTTTTCACTGCTCGGCGACCTAGGTCATTCGAGCTTTGCTGCTCCTCAAGAAGTATACCTCGCGGCAGTGGGGATAGTTCTTGGACTTTTATCGCCTAGATGTTTGCGACATATATCGAGTAAAGACTGTATTTCTAATAATTTTAATAAATCGAGGATGATCGTCCAACATCGTTTAATCGTCTTTACTCGTTTTTTTGTCGTAAATGAATAAAATCCGCAGTCTGGTAATTTTCCGTTTTAATACAAGAGAAAATTAGAGAAAAATTAAAAGTAGATGTAAAATACGGCGTTTGCGCCGGAGTATCCAGCCGGAGGGTAAGCCGCGAGGTTCCGTGGATCGGTTGAATTGATTTCAATGTAGAATCAGTGATCTCGATCCGCAGGAAGATTGGCAGTCGCGGTGCCCTCGGGAACTTCCGGTCCGGTTCGCCGTCGGTGCTCGCGATATTACGTTTTTGACGGTGTCGCTGGCAACCCGGGCCTCCCATTCTCCATGGATTTAAGCGTTATCCAGCTGCAGTTCCGAAGTAAACGCGCGTGACTTTAATCGAGCATAAAGTTGAAACGGCGCATAAACTCGGCCGGCGCGGCCCGGCCCGGCTCGTCGGGTCGATACTTGTACGTAAGCCGGCGTCGAGGAACGTTTCGCGCTTTTAAGTTATTTCAGTCACGATGCCCCGGCCCCTTATGAATTATCGTTATTATCCTTCGGCCGTTTCTGATGCCGGCACTGAAACTTTCCCTCGAGCAGCTGAAACGTCCGCATCGGTTCTCTTTTTTCTTTTCTTTTCTTTTCTCTATCCGAAGCTCGAACGTTATTAATCACGTGGAAATTACTGGCCAAAACATGCTACTTTGCGACACCGAACGATCACTATATTATCACGGGAAATGCGAGGTTTTTTAAAGGCCCCGTAAATTCCGATGAGACATCTTAATTTGTTCCGTTCGTGCTTGCTTTAAACTCTCACACTGTCTGCTCCCCTGTTCTCTGTAATACTGTCTCGCTGTGGCAATTTCTGCTCTCTAATTTTTAGGTTCTCTTGTCATTATTTACCAGCTCATTACAAATTATTTTTCTTGAAAGTTTTGGAAATTAAAAATTAATTTAATCTATTGCCCCACGATTGATTCGCAAATGCAGCAACTAAGCCGTCACAAAAATGTCTATCTCAGTCGATGAATTTTGTCTATCTATCGATAAACAAAAATTAGATTATGGAGCCATTAGAAGGGTTCCAAATTTTTGATTGTGCCCGACAAGGGAGAATTGTCATTTCGCTCGAAGGTCCAATAAAAGATAAACGTACGTTTTCTATCAGTTCAATCTCTCGTTGATATAATGATCGAATTTGTCCCCGGAATGAATTGAAGAATTTTTTCCCGTATCTGTTGTGTCTCGTGTTTGCAAAGCGACAAAATGGCACAGGGTCCAATTAGACCACTCATCCGAGGGAGCCATGGCGTTTCCGATGTTTCCCTCGCAGGTGTATATGAGCGTAGAATAACAAAGGAGAAAAACGTGTGTTTGCGGAGCGTAGCAAGGGTGAATTACAGGATCCCTTTGCTTCCGCTAAACCACGTCTCGCTGCGATCGGCCGTTGTAATCGCGTGCTCGATGTGACGAAACGTGGTTTTCGGCTGATCTCAAGGTAGTCGATGGGATCACGTACCAGACGATGGGTTTATTATAAGGAACGAAAATCAAACACAACCACGGCTGCCGGAGGGGGATCAGCTGGATTAAATCCTCGAGTCGTTGTTAATCCCGACCGATGTCTAAATAATCGCTACGGACGTCGAATAACAATACCTTTGTCAATGTCTTTTTGTATCCAATCGGTAAACTGAAAAGTAAAAATAAAAAAGTAAAATGCATCGATTGCGAGAAGCGTGGAGTTTATGTTTATGTTCGATTTAATTCTTAATTGTGTTAATAAGCTGGGATGTAACGTCTTAAATTGTTACAACTGTTTGGTGGTTCGTCTACTCAGTTTTGTCGTGAAATCAAATCTGCAGTGATAGTAGTAAATAATCGCTGCGCCTTTAACAAAATTCTAGTACACCAGAGAAAAAATACTCTACTACTGGAAATTCAGAGAATGCTCAAATTCCTTTAATAGACAATAATTTTCAGAAAATTCTACAGGAGAGAATAGAATGGTTCAATTCTTTTAATAGACAACAATTTTTAGAAAATTCTGAAGAAGGGTGCTCAAATTCTTTTAATAGACAACAATTTTCAGAATATTCTGAAGGAGGTGATAAAATGCTCAAGTTCTTCTAATAGACCACAATTTTTAGAAAATTCTGAAGGAGAGAATAAAATGCTCAGATTCGTTTAATAAACAATAATTTTCATAAAATTCTATAGATGAGAACAAAATGGTCGAATTCTTGGAATAGACAACAATTTTTAGAAAATTCTGAAGCAGAGAAGAAAATGCTCAAATTCTTTTAGTAGGCAAAAATTTTCAGAAAATTCTGAGGAAGGAAACAAAATGCTCAAATTCCTTCAATACACAAAAATTCTATAAAACAGAGATCCAGGATTTCAAACTATTAAATCGCAATAAAACATTGTCAAGAATGACGAATTTACAATCGTGTACATTTCCGCAAAAGTAAGAATCGCGATTACAAAATCGCGCCGGTATCAGTTCCCCAATAAGCAAATCGCAAAGTTTACTTTCCTTTTTCAAATATTTCTCTTTTGGTGGGTATGGAAGTTTTATCAGCTTTGAAGAGGACAGAGAGAGAGAGAGAGAGAGAGAGAGAGAGAGAGAGAAAAGGAAAGCAATTCTTCAAAGAAATTTGCTAGACGCACACTTCCATCTGTTCGAAAGTCCTCGAAGCCCAGACGCGAAAGAGGCCGGAAGTCAGCTACTCCGTTATCGCAGCGGCGTTACTCCTCAAACTCTCCTTCGTCGGTCTCGATCGCAGAAACTTCTCGTTCAGGAGTGGTAAAACCGCGAGGAACAGTTCCTTCTTTCGCGGAACTTCAGATAAGACCGGTATATACAGGGTGCGGTCAGGAATCCAACGCGGAATTATTCGTTCCGCACGAAATAAGCCCGGGATTCTGTTTTGATCCGCACGCTTCGATCATTATTCTGATTATCAATTCAAAAACGCTTGAAGCGGGAGTTCTTCGGTCCTCCTAAACCCCGACGATTGAAGGTGAGCTCGCAAAAGAATGTCATTGAGATAATCTGAGACTCGATATCTCCTTTTTTAGAAAATTAATAAATAAATCGTAGCGCAATTGGTTATAGAGAGAAAGTAAATTTCTGCTCGGTAACCACTTTGTGCATTTTTCCGAGAAATCTGCAGACTGTTCGTTACCAAAAACGCTATAAAAGGTTGTGATGGAATCATAGACAGTTAAAGCACAATTTTCCGGAGCAGATAATCTCCGGGGCGAAAGTGTCGCGCGGCGTAGGAAGCGGTAACTCATCCGAACGTTTCACTTTCGAGTTAAAAGCGTTCGAGGGTCTGAGCTTTCGATTTTGGCGATGCCGCGGCAATTATCTGACCGAAAAGCTTTGTGGGAACGTTCTCCTTGGCCTCGTTAGCCGTTCACCGATTCAATTTTCCGAGAAGAGTAGCGCGGCGCACGTGCGAAACCGTCGAAACGTTTTTCGCCGGTCGACGTCTGCTGCGAGGGTGTCGTCGTTCCTCTAAATATAGCGAGGCCGGTCCCGTGGCCGTGACTTTTCGGTTTCTGTGCGCCACCGGTTATAGCATTATGTCACGTTAATAACGTCCAGCGAGCGGGCGCGCTCTCTCTGTGCTTCTTGATCTTTCGGCTATCCGTGGCATTCGGACGAGGGCGCCGCGGCAACGGCGACTTTGAAGCTTTAATTAATGACACGGGGACGCGCACGAGAGACACGCACGGTGCCCGCAAAAGATCAGCACGCCGAAATTGCGGCGTCTGCCGCTGTCTCTCTCTCTCTCTCTCTCTCTCTCTCTCTCTCTCTCTCTCTCTCTCTCTCTCTCTCTCTCTCGCTCCTAGTCATTTGCGACGCGCGCGAGCTCCCGCGATAAATAATTGTCAACGTCGGGCGTAATCGTTATTGCGATCCACGGGATCCTACGCCGATTGAATCCTCCGTGATACGGCGACGCTCGACGGCATCCGTCACGCTCGCTATTCGGTTCGTCGGCTTTGTGATAGCGAACTACCAGCCAGCTTCATTTATAGCGAACTGCGGTCGCGATGCTCGCACACCAGCGAATTTGAACGCACACCGGTGCACCACCTACAAGCCGCACACTGGTCTCGCGAATTGTTCGCGATCCTCGTTCTTGAATATCGAAGCGCACCTCCACCTCCCCTTCTCCCACCCCCATCTGTTTTGCTTTCGACTCGATGCACGACTATAGCCGACCACGTTTCGGAGACTAGATCTGTCGCACCGTTGACTAATATTGATCGTTACGGTGCACCCCCTTATAACACCGGACTCTGAAAACACCGTTTCGATAGAACGCGATGCGAAAATACGCCGATTTACGCTGTCGATTTTTCCATTTGAAGACTAACATTTTTATTTGGCTTTTCCTTTGTCCACGTCGACCGCAAGAAACAGGAAATGAAAATTGTTTGCGACAGCTGCAAGAACCGGGACCAAAATAAAAATGTTTGCAACAAATCTTCAAGAAGCGGGGCCCAAATAAAAATTGTTTGCAACGAATCTTCAAGAAGCAGGACCTAATTAAAAATTGCCTGCGACAGCTGCAAGAAGCAGGATCCAAATAAAAATTGTTTGCAACAAATCTTGAAGAAGCAGGAGCCAAATAAAAATTGCTTGCAACGAATCATCAAGAAGCAGGACCCAAATAAAAATTGTTTGCAACAAATCTTGAAGAAGCACTACCCAATTAAAAATTGTCTGCGACAGCTGCAAGGAGCAGGACCCAAATAAAAATTGTCCGCAACGAATCTTCAAGAAGCACTACCCAATTAAAAATTGTCTGCGGGAGCTGCAAGAAGCAGGACGCAAATAAAAATTGTTTGCAACAGTTGCAAGAAGCAGAAGACAAATAAAAATTGTACGAACGCAATCTTCAAAAAACAGGGGTCAAATAAAAATGGTCTGCAACAACTGCACGTAGGAAAACCCAAGTAAAAATTTTTGCAACCAATCTTCAAGAAGCGGGACCAAAATAAAAATTGTCTGCGACAACTGAAAGAAGCCGGA
>CM052120.1:10451808-10474069 GCA_028454245.1 Halictus quadricinctus | reverse complement strand
AGTCGTAGCCAATACAAAATATTAAACTTGAGTCGTGGAATATAAGACGATCTAAAAGTTGTGGAAATGTAGAATTGATTTACAGAATATTTTGGAAACGGTAAAAACGTTGAAGTTCATAGAAAAGAATTGCAGAATGCCCCGGTAGTTGTGATTTAAGAATATATGTAGTTGGAAAGAATCCCTGAACCATTTAAAGTGACCTTTAACTGCTCAGGAGACACGAGTAGCTCGGAGATATAAGCGGGCACAGAGGAGCCGTGAGTATTTAATAATGCGAAGCGGAGCGGTAAAAGAATGTAATACGGTATCTCAGAAAATTTTCATTACCTTTCGCGGAGCAGCGATTCCGCGTTACCAGAATGAAGCGGAAGACCGAGGGTGTAGCTTTCAATGACATAAAAGAGCGCGGGGAAGAAAAGTAGCAGCGGCGGAACTGAAGTATGCAAAGGTTGAACTCGACCGCATTACAGCTCCCATAACAGAATTAAAAAAGTTTGCTCGGTATATTAAAGGGAAATATGTGAAACACGATGTTATTAGTCGCTGCCCCGATAGAAACTTGAAAGGAGTCCGGCTAACGTCGGCGAACATTTTGATGAAAGAAAAATGGGTCATCCTGTATAACGTTCCTCTGTATCGCCGTTTCCTTGCACGCAATGGAACTGTGCTGGGAAATATGTTCAATTTTAATCATCGACATCTTTTTGCGTGCAAAAGTACACGGCAAAGATTTCCTTTTAACGCACAGAAAGAGAGAGAGAGAGAGAACGGGGGGCGGGGGAGCGAGTTTCTTTTCAAATAACATTTGCCAGCGATACGAGAGCTCGACTGCCGTTTTATAATATGTGGATTTTCTTGAATAATTTCGCGTACAGCAGGAGAATGCTAATTTGAGCAGCTCCGTTAAGCCAACGTCATATTTTATGTTGCCTGGCAGCCGGCAACTTCAACCATAAGTTGCCTTTAACGGTGAATTAATTACCAGTCGAAACCGGCTGCAATAAGTAGATTAAACTTCGCAGTCGTTACTTATTCCCCGCGAATGAACATTACAATAGGATCATTCGACGACAAGATAGCGAAAGACAAATTACTTTAACCTGACATCGCGGCAAATTGTGCTCGCTATCACGGTGAATTACGGGCACAATAGTGTAACGCGTTTTAATTACTTCGCTAAGGGAGGAGTCAGACGTTCAATTAAATAAATCCTCGAGAAACAAATTTATTCGCGGCGATCTCTGCTTCGTATTTATCAAGTTCGGCGATGAATAATCCCATTGTTCGATTAATATAATGGTGAAATAATTGAAATTCGCGGGCTAATAAAAGTCTGAGGACCCGTGGCCGTGATTAATGCGCCGCGATAATATTATTGTACGACGATACTATAAAACTTGCGGTGTCAGTACGAATTATTTCTGTTCCATTGAACCTTCGTAGAATAATATTTTACTTTCCATGCTCGCGGCGGAATCTCGTACTTTTGCTGCATAATGCGCATGGTCAAAAGGCCGTGCGAAGAATCGCGAATGTTATGTGCAATTTTAACGCGGTGGCGAGCAGAACATTTTCATTTTTGTACACTTCTCTAAAATTACGAGGAATGTTCTCGATGTTTAATTGGTTCGTTTATTTTAGGGTTAGGCAAACGTAGCGATTTCAAGTGAAAAATTAGGTGCAGTACTTCGCTAGTTTGATTTCGAGGTAGTGAGGGAGGAATAATTTTACTTTATGTCAAAATTTATTTTATGGTCAGGAACTTCTGTGAAAAATTTGTGGTAGGTTGTTTTCAAAATTATTCTCTGTTTAAATCTTTCATCGATAGCCAATTAGGGAGAGATTTAATTAAATACAAAAATTGCTGCATTCGATAGAGAATTAATAAAATCACTTGTAGAATATTTATGGTATAATTATTTCAAGGTAGCACAGAGCAAATCAGAATCAGAATTATTTTATAGTTAGGAACTTCTGTGGAAAATTTGCGGTGTGGTAGGGTTATTTGCAAAATTATTCTCGGTTTAAATCTTTCATCGGAAGCCATTTAGGAGAGCATTTATTTAAATATAAAATTGCTGCATTCGATAGAGAATTAGCGAAATCATTTGTAGAATATTAATGGCATAATTATTTCGAGGTAGCGTCGACTAAAACAGAATTAGAATCATTTCATGGACAGGAACTCCTGTGGAAAATTTGCGGTGTGGTAGGGGTTGTTTGCAAAATTATTCTCGGTTTAAATCTTTCCTCAGAAACTGTTTACGAGAGCGTTTATATTTAAAAATTGCCGCATTCGATAGAGAACGAATGAATTCATTTGTAGAATATTAATGGTATAATTATTTTAAGGCAGGATCGAGCAAAACGGAACGGGGCGTCATTCGATCATCAATTTCGCAAACATTTTGCACCAGTGGCTGATTTCTGCCGACCGCAAAAGCGTTCTTTCGCGGAATCAATGAAACGCAGCGTTCTATTAATACCCGCGCGTACGTTTCCCACTGTTCGCGAATCGCGGCTGGTTATTTATTTGTTGCATAAAAAAAGAACAAAAACAAATAAAAAAAACTCCGCGATAGATCGGCCTGTGTCGGAGAAAGGTCGCGGGTGGCGATAGCTCGCGCGTGTTTTTCGATTAAACAAAAATTACGGGAGTCGATGGGAAAAAATTCGAGGCCAGAGGCGCGGGCAGCTTTTTTTTCGAGGGCGAAATTGGAAAACGGTCCTGCGATGGGGGAGAGGGCACGTGTGCGGGAAAGTTTGCGTTGTCCTTTTCCGCGGCGATTTTCGTGTGCACGGGGAAGAGCGAAAAGTCACGCCAAGTAGTCGCGCTGAAACAAGTGTTGATCGATGTCGCCCCGGTTCTCGCCGATTTTTCCTTCTACCGATTTTTATTTTCACGCCCTGGAACCCCGCCTGTTTACCCACCGTCGAAACACGTTTTTTCATTTAGCGATTATCAAGAGGATTGCATTTTGAACATTCGGCGCCGACCACTCTCGCTTTTCCTCTATCGGAAGGGAGGGCTTTCCAGGATCGACAACGGATCGCGGCTCGATCCGGTCACCAGAATCGAGTGTCTGTGATTTGATCTTTCAATTTGACCGAGAGCTCTTGAAATACATTTCTATCTGGATTTCTGTTTTCCACGCTGTTTCTCTTGTCGAACCACGAAGCCCGACTGCGCGCTGCTTTGATCGTAAATAGGCGGATATGAGTGTTCGTGGAATCGAGAATTAACTTTTTGTAGAATTTAGTCGATCATGCAGCATTGCGATCGATTTGTTTCACTCGTGGATGATCGAGTGCGTTTGGCAGTTCTTGGGGAAATTTTTCTGCATTAGACAAGGATGAACTTCTCATAAAAGTACGTTTTTAAATGTAATTAATATGCTCTCTAAAAATAATTTCGACTTGCTCGTCTAAGAATGATAAAAATAAGTAGGAGTAATTTGAAACAGTAAAAATATCAGAAAAATTTTTAAATATTGTTACATTATTTTAAAGCTGTTAAACATATTAAAAAAGAAAATTTATTTTCATTTCACTCCAGTTTGTTGCAATTCAGGTAGACAATTTTTATTTTGCATAAATATCTGCTGTCTAGTAATTTATATTCTTATGAGAAAAACACTCTTGGATATTTTTTGATTTATTTTACCTATTATAATGTGGTTTTGAGGAAATCTTTTTATGTGAAACAAAATTTTTCACATACAGCTAAACTCTTGTCATTCTTTAATTATTTTTATAAAATGGAAATAACATGTGGAAACTGAATCTTTCGACTGTTTCCAATGTTTCTTATTTGGTTTTTGTATATTGCTCGTTTTACAAACACTTTGCCGCACGAATGTATGAAATCCAACCTATGGGAGTTTTTCTTCCACTAAAGTTATTTATTCAGTAGCTTGAACATGATCAAGACAGGCACTAGATTCTAGTAACTAGAGGTAAATATACGCACACGTTCTCGTGTAATATTGAGCAGCAACTTTCACTATCGTGACACAGGAATTTATGCCTAGATCGCGGATTTTCTGCATCAATGGCACTTCTATTTCTAATCGCAGTATAATAAAATGTTCAACACTGCGTACTAAGATTTTCATTTTCTCTGCAATATCAGAAAACCTCTGACATAAGAACGTATAAAAACTTCTATAAAATGTTGACACTAGATTTTATGCATCAACAGCACACTTGTGAAATTTCACTGGAATAAAATATCTAAAATGATGTCATAAAATTTCTAGAAATTAGTATATAAAGTATCTAATGTTGACACTAGATTTTATGCATCACTTGTGAAATTTCACTGAAATGAAATATCTGAAATGATGCCTTAAAATTTTTTATTTTCTTCAGATTGAACAAATTCGACTCTAATTTCTATAAATTCGTCCATAAAAGCGACCGTTTAAATTTCGGTTCATCTCCACTGTTATATCTCTGCACTTTCCATAAAAGTTTCGACTACAATACAGAAACAAGTACGAAAGTACATTTTCATGAAAGGACTCGAAGCAACCGGCATTAAATAAAATTCTCCGCTTCAAGACCTGCTCCACTGACATAAAAATAAAATTAGACCATTCGTTCTCTCGCCCGCTATTTTGAAATTAATCCGTGTTAACGTTAGACATTTCCACGGTTCTCTCTATTAATTTTTTAAAAGCTCCCCTTCTGCCGCAATTGTACAGCGCTACGGTCGAGATCCAGGAATTGGAGTACTGACATTGGAATTACGACTTCAACGTCCCGCGACAAACATGACGGCTGGACTGCTCATTTTTTAATGAAACTCTTACCAACACGTTCGCGAAATTCTGCTGATTGAAATGTGACCGAATATGACATAATTCGGAGCACAATTACTAATTCGATTAACGATCCATTAGAGCCTCGATTATCCAAACACATGATACCTAGACTAAAATCATATATACAATTTCATGCATTTGTAACAAAATTGAGTTTTTGAAATGGTGTAGCCGGTTGAGCAAGTCAAATAAAAGAATTTGCTATTCGATAGCTTATCTAAAGAACATTCTTTGTGCCAATTTTCAACCCTGTATGTCGACATGGGGGGTAGCAACGGGGTAACAAAGAAAATGAGGTTTTTCGGTAATTTCTCTTACCCTCTACAATTGAAAATTCTGAAAAAAATCAGGCATATATTAGTGATTAGAATGCACGTCTGTGAATTTTTTCAGAATTTTTAGATTCGAAATCGAATTTTAAAAAATAAAAGAAGTTTATAATGCCGACGACTTACAAAAGTTAAGAGATAGTATATATTTTTACAGTTTCCGCGTCTCATCATCAGTTGATTTTAAATTTCTCAAATTCGGGGCAGTCTGATTAATTCCGACGATGAGACAGAGTAAGTAGATACATTGCTGTATGGCGCGGGCAGAGAATTCGGTAGGCAACCCCAGAACAGCAGGGTCTGCAACAACATTTCTCTTCCACTTTTCCGAAGCGTGCTTTGGCGTTCCTGGTCGCGCAATTATTCCGCCAGGGACGGGAAAGCGCGGCGACAATGCCCGGCGACGGAAAAATAGAGGGTCGAAAAATAAAGGAAAACGAAAAAATAGGGGGGGTGGTAGAAAAAGGAAAAAAGAAGAAACGCGATCCGAAACGCGGCCGCCGAGGGTGAAATTAAAATCTCACGCAAGGCTTAAAAGAGCCGCTAAAAAACAGTTCGCCGTCTCGTTCCGTCGTTGAACCGGGGCGTGTTGGACCCGCCGAAAACGAGGAAATAATTTACGTTCCGCGTTGCCCGTTGTCGCGTCCACGAAAAAGAAAATAGAGAGAACAGAAGTGAAAAGTAAAAGAGAGCTCGCGAGAGAGAGAGAGAGAGAGAGAGAGAGAGAGAGCAGGGAGAGAGATGAGAAAAAGGGGGTGGAACGTTGCCGAAAGAATTCGTACGAGGCGAAAGTTGACGAGTAGGCCTCGCTTCGCCTCGTTACTCGTTCTCTACGTCTGCCGTCTTTTTGTCAGGTAAAAAACTTCCTGGAGGAAAAAGGAACCAATTTAATAAGGCCTTAATAACTTGGCTGGATGGGGGCGGCAGACGGCTGTGTTTGACGGCTCTACCCCCTTTACGCCCCCTTCACCTTCTCCATGGGAAGAATTCACGCCTCTTGGTTACTATGGCGCGCCACTGGCATAATGATGCTCGATGATCACTCGTGAAAAGTGTCTACCCGCCTTTTTCGACAATGAGTCTGTCCGCGCTGGCCAATTGACCGGATTCAGATTTTTTGTTATTGAAATTACAAAGCTGCTTTCGTGGGAAATGATTGAATACTCTATTAGAGTTCATTTCATAATAAGAACCGTACGATGCTTAACAATATTCCCACCGTAAATATTTTGACTTATTGTTCTATGAAGTATCAAACTCTTTTAGATTGTATCTCCAGTTACAAGAAAAATGGGATAAACTTCACCTCCTGGGACCAAAAATTTTGCACTCTTTTTTACGCAGTCCCGTAGATTTTGACGAGAAAACTCCATAAATGCAAATTTTAAAGCTCGGAGTTCACTCGTTCAAAAGTTATACGCTCGTAGAATTGAGCGATTTCAAGCAAAGTCTACAGGATTGTATATAAAAAAACTGCAATAATTTTCCTTTAATGCGTCTTTGCAGTCTCAATAGTGGTCACAGTGTTAAATAAAATCTTGTCATTTTTCTGAGGCAACAGGTCAGACACTTTAACATTTTTGTACCTGTTCAACGCTCTGTAAAATGTCCAGAAAAAATCGTACATCAAGTATTATGGAATTGTTCTAAAGAGGAAGTTTTATCCCTCAAATCCATGGTATATTTACTCCCGGAAAAAAATGTATTTAGCATATTTCAGGGATTCGTCGATTTGCATTCGTCGGGGCAAAGTGATCGGAATGTGTAGCGCGGAAACAATCCCGGCGAAGAAAAACGGACAACAAAGGAAGGAAACAAACTGTTCTAAAACGACGCCCGGCGAGATCGCCTTCAAACAGAATCGTCAGAATATAAAGCGACAAACCGTTCGATAAACCGTGGGCAGGCCGAATACCGATTCACGGGCCGATGGACTCATTACGCAGTCACGGGGTTGGTCGTTCGGGGGTTTCGCTTTGACCGGGCGCGTAAATGGCGACAACGTTTCGAACGACGGGGGGGACGGGAGACGAGAAAAACAAAAAAAAAAGAACGAATAAATAAAACCAGAGGAAAAAAGAGGCTCGGCGATAAAAATCCTCCGAAGGTTGGTCTTTGTGTCGGCCGGCTTCGCGAGACAAATATTTGCCGGACCGGGAAACAGAAATACTTATTCGCGTCGAATAAATACGAGGACTTGCGACCGAGCACGAGCGAGAACTCGTCGAAACGGAATTAGTTCCTGAGCCCTCTCTTCCGACGTGAAAAAGTAACTACCCTTCAAAAGCAAGGAAAACTGCGATCGAAAGTAACAGTTTGACTGTTTCGCAAAATTACTGCATTCTCCGGATTTTATAAACTTGTCAAAAAATTTGTTTCACAATTGGGCTTAATGCAGATCCCAATAAATCGATTTCAGAATCTTTAAATGTAGGCTGGTTTCAATCACGAGAAAAATTTTTCAATGTTTTTACATCCGTTTTGATTTGTAACATTTTGGAGCAGAAAGCGTCTCCAATTTCCCAGTGGCTGCATAATGCAAAGAATTCTAGAAGAAAATAAACGCATTATAAAATAAACATATTTGCAAAAATTTGAGGCAAGGTTTATGAAATGAATTTGAATGAATGTAAGAAATTGTTGCAGTTTAAATAATTTCTTAAAATTGGGAACTATTGAAACGCTTCTTGTAGTAACTGTATGAGCGTTTGATCGAGCAGATATTAATTTGTATTTCGTCTTTGTTCCAGGGAACTCCAAGGGAATAATATCTCGGTGATATTCAAGACGGACTTCGAGGACATGGCCACGCTGCGCGTCCTGTGAGTAGACGATCCGTTTCGTTGAGTAACCAAGCGAGTTAGGGCGGCTTTACCAACACCGGGGCGGTGTTGGCTTTGCTCGGCCACGTTTGCGAATAGAATTCAACGTTGCCGCGACTCCCAGTCTTCTGGGAGCGAAATGTTAACGAGTTTGCGGGAAATTCGGGACGGACTGTATTGTTTTAAGAAAATGGAAATTTAGTGGGGATGAACATTTCATTGCGCGTAATTTCCGGGGTCTCGCGGTGTTTGACGTGCTCGAGGGTGCCTGTGGGAATCGTTGCGCGGTGTTTCTTTGGAGTATCGTGAAATCTTATAATTACAGCTTTCTTCGCGCCTTTGTGATTATCAGAATTACTCGTCTAGCTTTGTTTTAATACTATTTGAGCTGTTCAATCCAAAAATGGGGGTTACCACGCCAAAATTATAATTATAAAATTATTCCACGCCAAATTTTTCCGACAATTATTTATTAAACTCAAATAAAATCCTATTTCTCTGGTATCAATATTTAAGAATAAAGTAAAATAATAAAAATTTTTTTCTCGAGAAAGTTATAAACGACAGAGAAGTACTAATCTTTCCAGGCATAAAGAAAATGGCGGTGTTGAACCAAACAGAGAAATATTGATTTTCACCACTTTTGGATTGAGCGGATTACTAGTTATTATTTTCTGATAAAATAATAGTTATAAAGTTTCTGTGTGCATTTTGGTTTATATTTCTCTTGCAGCTGGCTATCGAATAACCAGATTCACACCATCGAGAGGGGCGCGTTCCAGGATTTAGTAGGCGTCGAGAAGCTACGCCTTAATAATAACCAGCTACGTCACCTGCCCGATCTTCTATTCAGCAACATGATGAACTTAAAGCGCCTGTAAGTATCGCAGATTTTGATGAAATTATGCTTCCGCTTCTCTCGTGCCTCCGCAGTAATCGAATGCGACTCTTGTAGCGCGAGACACTCGATTTTTCGTTTACGAAGACACTTTAAATGTGAACCAAGCATCCGAAAAATATGAAAAAAATGTTGTAAATGTGTATTACGCATCTCTAACAAAAATCGGTAGTTATAGTGTGAAGCAGTAAAAATATTAGAAGAATTTAAAAATATTCTTACATTACTTCAGACCTATTAAGAAAGAAAAGAAATGTCTATTTCTCTCCAGTTTGTTGGAATTTTATTTTCCGCAAATATCGGCTGTCTTCGTTTACAAATGATGGCCGGCGTAATGAACATTTTTAAAAGGACCATCTCTCCCGCACAAGTTTCGCCGGAATTGGTTCGCCCGACTCGATTACGCTTCCTCGCTATTTGGCGGAGCGTTCCTCGGAACCCTCCTGCAGTTAGGCTTCTCTCGTTGCCGGGGCCATCGACTTATCCGCGGCGGATGAAGGATTATCAGGCGTCCGGATGCCCGTGAGAACCTGGCCGAAGCTCGCAACATAATACGTCCTTTTGTAAGCTGGCTGATCCCGGCCTTATCATCAGCGACTGTAGGTTACGTGTCCGAGGGCAGAGAGTGCCGTCTTCTCCGGATGATAGATGGCCCATCTCCATTTCCCGCCTCTCGTTTCGTCTGCCTTTTGTTTCGCTTTTTCGTACACACCCTCCCCCCACACATCTTCGAATCGCCTTGGCAGCGAGAAACGAAAGAAAAGATTTTTTTCGCTGGGTTTCTCGACTCGATCGAGAGCTAAAACGCGGAAGCACCGCGTTGTTTCCTCTCGATCGCGATGGAACCTTCTTTTTTTCGACCCTCGCTCGTCCCCCCGTAACCACCGGTTGATTGAGATTCAGGATCGGGAAGAATGCCGGAGGGAAACGAGGAGACCGACCTTCCAGTTAATCGGCGGATCGCATTCCTCTCAGACGGTGCTCGATCTTCCTCGAAGAAGCCCGCTTCTGATGTCGCGATCCGCTCATTTTCGTTTTCGGGGAAGACGGATGAAGTGTTGCGGCCTCTTTGTGTCTCCCCGAGCCGATAACTGGGTGCCCCGAAGCTGGGGTTACTGTGGAGGATGCTGGGTAACCGTTTCATTCCCGCGCGTAGCCTCCCTTTCACCAGATGCTTTGGTTTCTGAACGTCTTTTGCCTTTCTGTTCACAAAATGCTGAAAGAGACGATTTGTTGGACGAGGAGGTTCTCTTCAGCTTCTTTCGGACGTTAGAGGCATTTAGCCTCTAAAACTTTTGTTGTCAAACTTTTTTGTCTTTCATTATCTTTTCATGATACTTTTATTGGCATATTCGCGACATTTTTTTGGTTAAAACGATACCAAACACGGTACAGTTCGAAGCTTCCATACTCGTTTAATCCGCGATATAGTAGAACCTCGATTATCCGAACTGATCAGGACACGAATTTTCTTTGATAATAAAATAGTTACCTGGTTTAGCGTGTCTGATTAAACAGATCCAAACAAGTTATGTTAAGAAACTGAATTTGCATAACCATTAAAGCGAAGAATTTTTACTAGAGTAAAAATGGAAATGAATTGACAAGATTGTTGAACACGCGTTCCGCGTCCTCCCGGCGGCCATCTTGCAGTCGAGGGGATCTCTCTGCGGCAATTCCCTCGAAATGAAACGGCGCACATAAATGCATAGCAAGTCGATGGTTTTTCAACGGCGCGGGTCGGTCACGATAATGGATCCTCCGCGGTTTATTTAAACAGATAGCGTTGCGCGTCTCGCGTTGCCGCATCCGCCAGGACCTGTTCCCGATGCACGAGTTAACCCAGACGTTTGCGATGATAGGTTAGGGGTCTCGGTGCACGGTTCACCGTTGACCATCCATTGGCTCGGGACCCGTGGCCTGTAATTATGCTCTCCAGAGAGACCACGGTCAGAGTATCTAGACGAGACGAGAATGAGAAACAAAAATAGGAAATAGTGGCCACGGACACTGGCGGAGGAGGCTGAAAAAAACGAGGATACTTCAGATACGGTATCCCGAAGATTGCGAGCTGCGAATTTATGCCGGATACTCCACAATCATCAATTAACTATTGCTGTATCTTTCGAATTGAGGGTTTGCGTGCGTTTCAAAGTAGGGAGTTCAAAAATTGGAGAAATTCAATAATCTTTTTTAGGTATAAAATTGTGTTTCCTTAAAGAAACAATATGTACGTTTTATTGTATGATGTTTCAATAGTACTTGCTAAAAATTTGAGCTTGATATTTCCAACTAGAAAAACATGACGGGCATTTTCTCGAATTGAGGAAAAAGGTCTAGGATGGGAAAATGAGGGAAATTCAATAATTTTTTTATATATAAAATTGTGTATCCTTAAAAAATTAACATATACGTTTTATTGTATGAAGTTTCAATAGTACCTGCTACAAATTTTAGCCAAACAGCTTGAACTGAAAGAGCGTGGCAGCCATTTTAGTTGGAACATATCTTTGGACAATTCCAAAATAGGAGAAATTCAATAAATTTTTTTCATGCATAAAATTGTATTTCCTTAAAAAACAATATGTACGTTTCATTGTATGATGTTTCAATAGTACTTGCTAAAAATTTGAGCTTGATATTTCCAACTAGAGAAACATGGCGGGCATTTTCTCGAATTGAGGAAAAAGGTCTAGGATGGGAAAATGAGGGAAATTCAATAATTTTTTTATATATAAAATTGTGTATCCTTAAAAAATTAACATATACGTTTTATTGTATGAAGTTTCAATAGTACCTGCTACAAATTTTAGCCAAACAGCTTGAACTGAAAGAGCGTGGCAGCAATTTTAGTTGGAACATATCTTTGGACAATTCAAAAATAGGAGAAATTCAATAAATTTTTTTCATCTATAAAATTGTATTTCCTTAAAAAAACAATATGTACGTTTCATTGTATGATGTTTCAATAGTACTTGCTAAAAATTTGAGCTGGATAGCTTGAGTTGAAAGAGCGTGGCAGCCATTTTCCCGAAGGCATGTGCGCGATCGATCCGGTTTTTGAATTACCTTGGGCGACCTGTAACTTCGCCATTTTTGCGAATTCGACTGAAAAGTTTTGGGCCGGTGTTCTCCAAATATTACGCTGACGTTTGAAACTTTGCGATCCCGAATAAAATTCGGAAGATCGATGCATATTTTGAACGGAGCTCTGCGCAATGGAAGAAGCGGAGTAGAGGAGAAAAAGGAGGATTTCATCTGGGCGGTGAGAGAAGGAAGAAATATCGCGTCGCTGACACGGTATTCCGAAGTTGTGAGCCGCGAACGTGTAGCAAGAACTGGCAGATTTAGACTCTCTGCTTACCGGAGGCAATCCTGAAAGCAATTACCGAATTTCGACCACGTAGACAAGCCGGGAGCAAAAGGAAGACGAGGCTCTTAGCGCTGCCAGTTTCATTTGGAACTGCTGTTGCGGCTTGATCATGATAAGTTCCTAATTTGAACGGGCAATTTGGTACGACCACGGTCAGAATGTTTCTATTGATAGCGATGCAGGTATTGCGGGAGATTGAACCCACCTGGCTCTTTCTTTCGCACGGTTCAGACTTTGTTGGTTCCCGGCGATCCCCTCGGCATCTAAATTCTAAGCCCTTCATTCGCTAGAGAGATGCGGCCAGCTCCACCAGTATTCCACTTATTTTCTTCCCCGTGCTTGCGATTACGTGTTTGCGCCGGATGCATTGCTCGAATGCGCACCGTTCTGCAGTTGCGGCGCCTATAAAATTTAACACTATTTCCACCGTTGTTTTATTCGTATTTCGACCTATTCTTTTTAAATGTAAAATCACCCCCTTTTTTATTGTACCACCAGGTACCGTACTCAAAAAAAATAGATTTATTGAATACAGTGAATTCTCGATATATGTCAACAACGTCAGGTATCGTCCAAGAGCCGTGTTATGTTTACCGAGACCTCTCGAACTTCGCGACCTCTCACGGGGTATACCCTGCGGTAGTGGACAATTCAGACAATTCCGCGACCTTCATCATCCAGGCCTTGGCGACATATATCGAGAAATCACATTTCTCTTCAATGCACCGCTTTGCAGTCTCAATAAATTTTTCTTTTATACCTTTGGTAGAAATGACCGTATGTACCATAACAATTCTACCATGAATTCAGAAATTCTTCTCACACACAAAATCAAACATAAGCACGACGAAACAGCATATTAATTCGGAATTGCTTTTCCACGTTATTGATTCTCTGCCATGTTTGTAGAAAATCTTCATGTAGGAAGAACGTTTTAAGCACACAAACAAAGCCCCGAATAAATCATTCATGTATTCGGATATGAAGTCAATGCCGCAAGAAAATGAACGGATGCATAGTTCGAATACGTTGCATTTTACAATGCAACGGTATATATACGAGTCCGAGAAGTGTTTTTCTATTTGATTCGGCCGTTCCTGCGGATTTTTCAGCAACATGCCAACGGAAAGAGAAATATTCTCTAAACACATAAATAAACCGGAGAATAAATTATTCACGTATTCAGCTGAATAATACCGCAAGAAAACAACCTCAACAGGTATACAGCTCGAGCGGGGGAAAGAATGCGAGGCCACTGTATTTATTCAGAGGGCCTTTTTGCAGATTTTATTCCGGGCGGAGGAGTCGCTTTAGAACGTCGCGTCGCGCGGCGGAATTTTATAAATGCATGGCAACGGTGCTCGGCTCAAAGTAATGACAAATGATGCGAGACGTTTTCATTCGCTCGGTCGCGTTGAAAATCCGTTGCCCCGGGCGATGTTTTTCAGTCGGCCGCGGCTGGCAAGATCGCGGAAGAATGAATTTCTATTATTTTCCGTGGTGAAATTTCCGCATCCAGCTGCCTCTCTCTCTCTCTCTCTTTCTCCATCTCTCTGTCTCTCTTTCGTAAAATAAATTCGACGGTATTTCAATAATTTCGGAGCGCGTGAGACCGACAGATTAAACTCCCACCGCGCTCCAGCCAATCCAGAAAGCAATTACCGAATTTCGACGTAGCCGCTCCTTCACTGGAACTAACAAAAGGACCTTCTGGACCCTCGGCCCTCCTCTTCCTCGCAGCTCGATCCCGAATGTTGCTGCCACTGTGCTTTGTGCCAGTGCGATAAGAGCCCGGCTGAAACGAGAACGGATTGATAGCGTCGGAATCATAAGAGTCGCGATATTTTTCTTCCGTCGAGACTTTTCGTTATCGGGTTGCTGAAAATCATGGGTCGAGAAGGACATTACCTTCGTATTCATTACTAGTGGACATAGCTTGTGGCTTCATGTTCTAGTAGACTTCCATTTCTGTCCCTTCCCCACCTTGCTATGCTTCCCCCTCTAGAGATTCACTCCACCTTGATCCCTTAATTTATTCTTCGAACGAAATAAGTGAAACTAAATAGTATCGAACGTGACAAATATTTGGAAAATATGACACCCAGTACAGTGATTTCTTTATATATGTCGCCCAGACTTGGATGATAAATGTCCAGAGATTGACTCCCCCTTCTCCTTGATCATTCCCCTCAATCTATTCTTGGAACGGAATAAGTGAAACTCGTATTAATGATTTCTCTATATATGTCGCCGAGACCTGGATGATAAATGTCGCGAAATTATCCTCACTACCGCGGGGTATACCCCGTGAGGGGTCACGAAGTTCGAGAGGTTTCGGTAAACATAACACGGCTTTTGGACGATACCTGACGTTGTTGACATATATCGAGAATTCACTGTATTCGGATCGTCCTTCCTGCAGCCACCTTAAACAAACGTAGTCTTGCCACGAGTCCACCCACACTGACAGCAGTCGCATAGAATGTCCAGTAGTAGCAGCGTCGAACAAAACGTCTGGTCGTCCTGTAAATGTTAGTGGAAAAACTGCGGGGCCAGGTTACAACCGGTAACAACAATCCTGGCCGGTCGACACACGTGTAGCACGAGCTCGCCGGCAATGATTCCGGTCCGCGGAATGCCATAGATATCGTTTCACGGGTCACCGATCCTCGGTCCGGTCGAAATCGGTCTGTCTTATTCGCGACGAAATGGTACGCGGCCGTAAATATTCGCGAACGATGCGTTCCTGCGGCTTAAATCAGCGCGTCGCGTCCGCCGCTGTCAAAGCGACACGGTGGAACGTTTGTCCCGGTTATTATCGGCTTAAGTGTACAGCGAACAAATGTTATTGCGTCGTAAATACAAGCTTGTACGTTGCCACGGAGCGTAGCCGGGGCACAGCCGGGGTATCGCGTTTCAAACCGGCGCAATATGCTTACACGACGGAGTGATACTAATCAGCCCGAGTGTCCGCGCCCCTTTCCATTGTGTCAAACCATTTATTACCAGGCGAGGAGTTTCGTCCTCTTATACCACCTCGGAAACTCCGCGGCTTTCTACGTACGAGCGATGGGTTAATCACACGTTTCGCCGAAAGGGGGACGACCCATCCGCGGCGAGACACGTCTCCGCGAGATCATCGGGAATCATTTCAACGATGACGTCCCCGATGCATCGGGCATTCCAACAAACTGCGCCCACGCTCGATTGTTTCCGAGGATTAACGTTCTGACGCGCGAATTAAGTGATATTCGATCTGACCGGAGATATTCATTACTTGACGAACTCGCGGGGCTGTCTACTCCTTTTTCTGAGATTTTTTGGACTGTTGATTCTGCAACTTTTGGTATGCCAAGACGTTCATTCTAATATTTTTCACCTTGGAAAACCAGAAATTTGTAACATTTCATAATCTTATACGTCTTGACGAGAAAATACCAAAAATCGAAGTTTTTTATCAGCTTTGAGCACGAATAACTTTTGAACCAGTGAATTCCTCGCCTCGAAACTTCGATTTTTAGCATTTATTCGTCAAGATGTACAAGATTATCCAGTGAAAAGTTAAAAATTTCTGGGTTGCCAAGATGAAGTTTAACCTACTTTTCGACTGGATGTTTGGAAAACAAGAAAAATTAGTACACAAGTCGACTGCGGATTTCCATGCATTTATGAATAGATTTTCTGAGTGAAATATAAAATAGTAAAACATCTGAAAAACCTAAAAATCAAAATTATTAAGGGATGAGACCATCTTTCAATTTTTATATAAACAGTTTTTATTCTGCACGGACAATGTAAAATGACTTGTAAAAATTGTAGACGTATGTATTTATGAATTATCTATAAAATTTTAATATTTTGAATGAACGTATTCCCCGTGAGACTATTAATTAACAATTCATTGTTTGAAGATGTTTGACAGTTCCGCTGGGAATTTGCTTATACTGTGCTGTTCGTGAAAGTCTGCGGTTTCTGTCTCGTCACTACAATACAGGACAGAGGTTATAGCATAAACTTTTCAGACGATGGCCTACATACCACCCACACACGCGCATATATACACACGCGGAAGTGCGCGCGTTCGGTTCATGAAACCCGGTGCGCTCGCGCGTATCTTTTCCATTCAGTCTTGAATTTCTTTTCTGCCGGCTGCTCGTAAAGCTGTGTTTCGCCAAAAAGAGAGAGAAAGAAAAAAAAAGGATCGAAGTTTCTTACCGGTGGATGGTTTTGCACAAAAAATTAAATCCGAGCTCGGAATTCTACGCGTTCCGGTACTGTGTAAGCAGAAACTCGTGCGAAATGGCACACGGTAATTAATACCACTTTTTTCGCGAGTTGAGCGGAAGTTTCTTGCGTTTGTTCATGGTTTTTCCTATGGTAAAATGTAAGACCGGAATCGCTATTATTTTAACTGGCACTTTTTGTTGTAACATTCGCTTCTGAGCGTTTCGAGATGAAATTGATTGTAAGTTGCCGGAAATTTGAATTTTGATGGGTTTGAAATTTTTTTCAAATTTTTTTTTGCGTTGCTTTAACAGCAATCTTTAAATTGTTATGAGAGGCAATTGGAAAATTATACGTTAATTCGTTCGTTCATTAGGGAGCCATTAGGGAAGTACCATTTTCCCCATTTTCGTTTCTAATTATTAGACTGCGGGTTTTATGCGTGAGAAAAATTAGTAGAAGGAATTTCAAGCAATAAACAATATTTAAGAATATCAACGTATTAGTTTCGCTTGCAATTCATGCAAACAATTTTTATTTTGCATATAGATGCGCAGTCTATTAATTATAATAATTGCATGCACAAGTAGATATTTACTAAATGAAGAAGAATTTAATTAAATGTCAACAGACATCTCTCAAAAAGGTGCTATTTCTGTTACGAACATTGCAGACGGCTACTAAATTTCAATTTTCACTTTCAATTGCTCGCAAAATAGTACAAATATTGCGTAAAAACTGTTATCATACAGAATCCAATAATATAAAATGTCAGCAGACATATCAAAAAGGTGCCATTTTCCTCCAAATACTACAGGCAGCTCCAAATTTTTAATTTTAGCAGTCGCACAAGCACTGAGACCATGGCCAAATGGAGACCGGAAAAAATTGTACCTAAAGGACCCAACCGCAAGCGCTAACGAACTCTTTAAAACGGTACCATTTTCTCGAATTTCGGCATAAAAATTGCACAGGACGTTCCCCGAAAAAAAGGGGGGTGGAAAAACCCTTCGTCAGTGGGTTAAAGGTGGCATGAATGAAACGTGGATGCGGGGCCGGCGAAACTCCCGCTGAATATTCATCAGGGCAGCTCTCGTGTGGTGGAAAACGGGGAAAACGGTGGAAACGAGGGAAACGGGTCTTCGGTTTCGCGGAAACCGAGTCGTCACGTGAGGTCCGTAGGAAATGGTCACTCTTTACCGGTGTAACGACCCCGTGAAACCTTAAAGAAATCCATAGTCTGGCCACGTGACCGGTGCACGTGCACACGGTCACACGTGAGCCGGCCGCAATTTCCCAGGGAGCTGCAGTGCCATTGCATCCGTAGGATCGCGGTGACACTCGGCAACTTTTTGAATAATTTAACGAGAATGTAGAGCGAACTCGACGCTGACTGGGACAAAGTACGCCAACACGTCTCTCTCTCTCTCTCTCTCTCTCTCTCTCTCTCTCTCTCTCTCTCTCTCTCTCTCTCTATTTCTCTTTCTATGTGTGTGCAAGCTTGTCGAGAGGGAAGTTCGAAAGGTCGACGCACCGGCCATTACCATGCAACTCCGCCGTGTAATTGATCGATGCCCCGATGTCTTCGAGGGTTTCTTCGAGACTCGTTCTCGATTATGTAATCGACTCTCTTGTTGCCACGCGCCGACGACGAAGCCGAGATTGCTTTTTCCCTGTCGCGTCGCGAGCATCCAGAAACGTTGCCGACGAGCAGCCATTTTCTTGAGGCTCAAAAATCGAATGTTAGCCGATAACATGTGGAGCTAAAACAATTTTTCGATCGCTATAACTGGACGAAAAATGGTCACTCGGGTCCAATGTGTGTTGATCAATTCAACATTTATCTCACGCAAAATGGCACGAGTCTATAAATGATATGTTTCTAACCAAGTCGATTTTTAGTCGATTAAAAAATTTGACCAACATAGTATTGTTAAAATAAGGGAGCTATTTTAACAAAAAATTGTTTATTTCTCTGTTTCAGGGATCTCAGTAACAATCAAATCACCACTATCGGACCAAAGACGCTCAGAGGAATATCGTCCCTGAAATACCTGTAAGTAACGTCTTCGTTTTTTATTAAACATTTGGACCCTCATAAATTATGCTTTTATAAAAATGTATATAAATACACACAGAAAAAACATTGTTCGGCTTTATTAAAATTTTCTAGAACTAACTGGAAATGTTTCTCGAGTTTGTCGTCGATGTTTAGCTTTATTGTTTAACAATTTCTGCGCAAGCAACCGATGCGTATAAAGCCGTCCTGGCGGCAGTAATGTATTTACAGGAGACTCGTCGAAATATTGATGAACATTTTCCCTGGTGTAATTGGAGGGTCGTACGTGAGAAAAAGAGTTAAGCTAGTGGAATAGGTCAACGATATCACTCCCGGTTCAGTAGCGTATCCTGGCCTGGTCGGACATGTCGATGCGAGACAAGCTAATTCCACTTTAATTTAAAATTCTCCGCCGGCGTAAAAAGATAGTTCGAAGGAATATAAAATGGACATTTTGAAGCTCGTTCCCGTGGCACTCGGTTTTCTTGCTTTACTGCCTTCTTCGGCCCGGTCCATAATTAATTACCGTTCCTGTAGCTGTACCGGCTTTTTATAGCGCGACGGTTTTTTTTTCCCTCGAATCCGCCTATCGACTCTGCCGTGATATTAAAAATATAAAAAGAGGCCGGGGCCCTGACTCGCGAGCCGAATGCCCCGTCACTTATTGATGTAAAATCGAACGTAAACTCGACAAAGATATAAAACGCCGGTTAAATTTTGAAACCGAGTGGAACTCGGGGGCCGACGTCTCTCTCATAAATCATTCGCTTTTCCAGGCTACTCGACAACAACGTGCTGACCTGCATCGATGAGGCGTCGATACGAGAACTGAAGGATCTGGAAATACTGTAAGCGAACGAAACATTCGTCCGGAAATTTTTTCCGCAGGAAATTCCACATGAAATCGATAAAGTGGGCTAAACTTCACTTGGGAAACCCAGAAATTTTTAACTTTTTACTATACAATCCTGTAGATGTTGACGAGAAAATGCCAAAAGCCGAAGTTTTAAGGCGAGGAATTCACTGGTTCAAAAGTTATATTAATATTACTTTAAAAAGTTGAAAATTTCTGGGTTCCCGAGGTGAAGTCGACCTATTATTGACGACTCTCGTACTTCAATTGATCTATTTTCATTCGTATTCGTTATTTACTAGTTATTATTCGCAGGATGCTGAATAATAACAAATTGACAACGCTGGGGAAGGAAATGCTGAACGGCCTGTCGCAGTTACGAACGCTGAAGCTCGTTGACAACGCGCTCGCTTGCGACTGTCATTTGGCCTGGCTAGCACGTCACTTGAAAACGCATCCTCGATTAGGCCAACACACACGCTGCGCCTCACCGATTCAGCTGAAAGATCGAAGTATTGCCGATCTAGAGGTACGCACATCGCTGAACAATTATCATTCTTTTCTGTCAAAACATCATTTACTCACGAGACACGCACCAAATTCATCTTCTTCGTTCAACAATTTAGAATTTCGTGTAAACAAATTTAATACGCGCCTGAAAGATATAGGAAATCTTGAAGATATTTTCTTTATATATCTAAATCAATTTTCTAAAAGTTTTATACAATTTTTCATATATATTTGTAATGTTTAAAAATTACTTCCGTCGAAATGAATTAGATTGAATAGCACTGTAAATATTTTCATGGTGTCTAGAGTGTTTGTTGATCGATTGTTTGAAATCATTTTAATTGAATCTGCTAAATGCGAACCGCAAGGAATAGTTCAAACAACATTTTCTGCAGCGTTCTCGTTGCAATTTCTTCGATTCAATCTCGCGACCGACAAGCCCGCGAAGTAGCCGCAGCATGAAAGTTCTATTTCGTCGTCGGAATTCTCGAAAAAGTCGGTGAAACGTCGACCGGTACTTTATCGGCGGCCAATTAATTAAACACCGGGCTGCTATCTCGCTCGAGGACGCACGTAACCTCGAACTTTTACTAGAACGGTCACGGCTGCCGTATTATCACCTAAGCAGAGTTTCGAACTGACGTTTCTCTTTGACGGAAAAATTCTTGCGTTCCCACAAAGGAGCACGAGTTCAAGTGTTCGGGGCCGGTTGAACGCGCAGGATCCGAATGCAGCGCAGAACCGCAGTGCCCGCATCCGTGCAAATGCGCTAATGGTATCGTCGACTGCAGGGAGAATTCTTTGACGAAAGTGCCCACCCACCTTCCCGAGGACACCATCGACCTGTTCGTAAACGAGATTGTCTCCTACCGTCGCCGCACAGTTGCCAAATCTACGAGTTCGAGACGCGATATTGATGGAAACTTTGCAATTAACCGAGCCAACGCGGCGCGCGCAACGAGTTAACCGGGGAGCTCGATGTTTCATTCACTCCGGAATTTTTCAGCAAATGCACTTTATTTGTTCATATCTTTAGCGATAATGCTCTGATTTTCTTTTTTGTTTCTTCTAGAAATGTTTTGATTGAAGTTATCGATATTTGAACCGTGATAATTTCGTTCAAGAAAATAGTACAAGAATAAATTTCTGCTCATCTGAAAGCTCGAAGCCTAAATATATTTCTTTTAGGAAACCAGTGTGCGTCAAAAAATTCTAATTAGTATAGCTGGGAATTAAATTTTGTAATTTCTGTCATGAATGTGTGACCATTATAGCGATAATAGGTGTACCATAAATACAAATTATTTTTGTTGGCAACTAGTGGCGCCAAAAAAATTCTAATTAGGATAGCTATGAAATTAAATTCTGATGATTTTGTTACTAATATGTGACCATTAGAGCGAACATAGGCGCAGAATAAATATAAATTATTTTTGTAGACAACTAGTGAGCGCCAAGAAATTCTAATTAGGTCAGCTTTGAAATTAAATTTTGATGATTTTGTTACTAGTATGTGACCATTAGAGCGAACATAGGCGCAGAATAAATATAGATCACTTTTGTAGGAAACTAGTGAACGCCAAAAAAATTCTAATTAGTACAGCTGTGAATTAAATCGTAGTGGAATGGGTTAGGAAAATATGGCACAAAGGTTGATCGATACGTTGATCGCGACCCTCTCGAAAGCGACAATAAAAATCGGAATCGTTTGGCAACTGTTGCTCGGTGGAATCGAAACGTACGGTGGCGATCGGCGATTTGTTAATTTATTTGTTCTCTGTTCGAATCGTTCACAGCCGATTGGAGCAGAACAGCATCACGGAGATCCCGCCGAAAGCTTTCTCCCCGTACCGGAAGCTGCGCAGCATGTGAGTGACGTTCGCAATTTATCCGTTGCTGGCGTTGCATATTAAAATCGCGGCCGTTGCGCGGCCCCGATAACGTTTAACGTTTAATATTCTTTCGTTTATCCGTTCGCAGCGACCTCTGCAACAATCAGATCAAAAAAGTGGCAGCCGATGCGTTCCACGGACTGAAATCCCTGAAATCACTGTACGTACGAAACCGCGCGCGCGCGCGCGCACACACGAGAGATAGAACGCATGACGTGTTCGCGATTGACAGGTTAACGTTAGCATAACCGCGTTGATTTTTCAGCGTGCTGTACGGGAACAAGATCACCGAGCTGCCGAGCGGTTTGTTTCAGGGATTGACCAATCTGGAAGTGCTGTAAGTGAACCACCATCAAATTAGACAATTTTTTACGATCTTGATGATAATCTTCGAATAACAAAAATTAAATGTTTAAATCAAAGATTTATGGTAGGAAGGCTTAGATAAAGCTGCTTGCCAATTTAATAATTT
>CM052120.1:10440796-10451708 GCA_028454245.1 Halictus quadricinctus | reverse complement strand
GCAGGCTTACTACAGAAAAATTGTGAGGAATTAATTTGTTCGCCTAATAATGTTGTACATTAACTCGCAACTGAAGTGCATATCCGAAATCGAACAAAGCAATTTGAAAATACTCGCTGCACGTGACAAGCATGGCATAGGAGAAACAAATACGTTCACATCATTTTATTCGCATTTCTCGATCATCATTCATCAGTTTTATCGTTCACATTTCGCGATAATGCGATGCCGAATGCATGCATTACATCATGAAATAACAGCTCCGCGCATTTACACGGGGATCCATTCGCAAATGGGATACATTTTAGTACGTGCTTGTTCGAATTTCATCGAGATCCTAATTCGAGAGTATTCATGCAGAAATCATGGGCGGGTTCATTGATAGTTAAAGATCAGGTGTACCGGGTCACTGATTAGAGGGCAGACGCACACACACATAGCTGAATAGGTTCCATTTGATCGCTTTAATCATTGGCTCGTCGAAAGAAATTGCGTTCCTGTGGTCGTAAGAAGGAAAGGCAGATCAGACAGAGAGAGAAAGAGAGAGAGAGGAACGTTCGGAATGGAATACATCCGGTTCTATGTACTTAGGCGACGGGGAGCTTTTAACGAAGAGGGCCGGCGAGTGCATCCTGCCGGGAGAGTGTCCCGCACCGTGCACCTGCAAACGCGCCACCGTCGATTGCTCCAACAAGAACCTGACTTCGATACCAAAGATGCTGCCCATCTACACGTCCACTCTGTGAGTAACCCTTCAGTATAGTGAACTGCGGATTTTATGCGAAATAAAATTTGTCTGTGTCATTTGCAAGGTACAGATAGTAGGTACATAAACATTTCTTTACTTAACACTAGATTTACGACCGCTAGATTTAGATCTGCATAATGACAGGCTCGAAATTTTTAAGTTTACATTTATTAACCTCTTAAGCACTGTACGCCTCTATAATGGCTTCCGTGGAAAGCATCAGTTCGAACGATACGCCACTATAGTGGCTTCCGTGGAAAGCATCAGTTCGAACGGTAGCGCCACTATAGTGGCTTTTGTGCCTTCCGCGGCTAGGCCCGCCGTATCTGGGAGATAGAGTTGCGAACGCACTTGTAAAGAATTTCTCAATAGATTACAATAAAAATGGCTGAAAATCTAATTAAATACATTTTTGTATTTTAACAACGCAACGTAAAATAGTCACTTTTAGTGCTCCATAAACCTAGTGTTAATAACTTTATCGAGGTGGAAACAGTATTTTTCGGTTCTTCAAATGTCTTTGCTGTTTCGCATTTGATCTACCCGTTCTTGTGATAAATGCATAAAATCCGCAGTCGATTAATGACAGAACCACCGATAATAAAAGAAATAGTGCTGCGATAATATAATTATTGGGATGCAGGATCGACGGAAATTTTCAAGAAGAAATTAGTGAATGCGCTTGTGTGTTCTCATAATTTACCAAAACTGTACGGCTATAAAATATATATGAAATTTACACACGCTGGCTAAACACTTTCGCGTCCTTTGTGCTATTAAACAAACTCGCTCTTTGGAGTTCCAATTAAATTAGACTACACCGTCGATGCATCAATGCGCATTCCGAACGCAAACGATTCGATATCGACGGCCCGATACAATACGATCGACACGGCTCGCCTCCAAATTGAAAACGCAACAATAAACGTCTGACATGATTCGCATGTTCCACTCGGAACCAGAGGATTGTTTACAAGAGCGGGAACAATGGGGCAGGATCGATCGATCCTCGTAACCGATCGAGACGAATCGTTGCGCTCCGGGCGCGAGAAAATGAATTCAATCGTCCGACAAGATAATTATCTGATTAAAAGCTGGCGGTGCGGGGGGGGGGGGGTAGAGGAGGTGTGGGGATACGATTGAACGACGCCGAGCTATTATTCGAAACAAATTATTCGGACTCGTTTAATGGATCGACGCCCCGGCGTGCACGATTAATTGCTCCCGCCGTATCAGACGTTGGACACTAACTTTCTCGTCTCCTCGGGTTTTCTCTTTGTTCCACGACGCGAGCAGCCTGCTGGCCGACAACGAGCTGGAGAAGATCAAAGCGGACGGCCTATTCGAGAAGCTGCCCGAGCTGCAACATTTGGACCTCAGGAGGAATAAAATCACACGCATCGAGGCGTCCGCCTTCTTCGGCGCGCACAAACTCGCCGACCTGTAAGTATTTTTCTGTGAGACAACCTTCTCTTTTATTCGATGATTTCCCCTTTATTACGGCTTCTTGGTTTTGTCTACGTCGTTGCTTCGTTGGCCTGCGAAACGCCATTGATTGTTCTGGGCTTCCGTATATTCGAACGATTCCGAGATAAGGTACATTCAACAATTTTTTTGATATGGAAAATTATTTTTCATTAAAAAATCAATATGTACGTCTTGTGTACGACGTTTCAGCAATATTTGCTAAAAATTTGGGCTTGGTATCTCAAACTGGAAGAACGTGGCAGCCATTTTCTCGAACTAAGGAAAAAGGCTAGGGTTGGAAAATAAGGGAAATTAAAAAATTTTTTTATATGGAAAATTATTTTTTATTAAAAAATCAATATGCTCGTCTAATTGTATTATGTTTAAGCAATAGTTGCTAAAAATTTGAGCTTGGTATCTCAAAGTAGAAGAACGGGGCAGCCATTTTCTCGGACTAAAGAAAAAGCGATTGGGTTGGAAAAGAAGGGACATTCAACAATTTTTTTTTCATATGGAAAATTATTTTTTATTAAAAAATCAATAGGCATATCTTATTGTATGATGTTTGAGCAATATTTGCTAAAAATTTGAGCTTGGTATCTCAAACTAGCAGGACGCGGCAGCCATTTTCTTCTGACTTTAACTCCGACTAAATATCGAAAATAGAGGCACAATATTATTGAATATTCTGTAAAAATATATATATATATTGTTAAAGGATATTTATCATAAAACAATTCCAGTGAGATGGATATTTTCCAAAGATAAAAAAAAAACCGGTACTCTTCATTGGGATGAGCAACCCGTGCGCCCACATGTTTCATTTACAAGTAGAATAAAACATCAGGTACCGATATTAAAAATTTCATACCCTTTTTCGCCCGTAACACGTATCTGAAAATTTTTCGCGATGATTGCAATAGAATCTCGCGGAATTCGGAATGAAGCAGCATGTGCTTAATCAATTATTGTAGCTGTGCAAAGGGAATTTTGTATAATTTTCAGTAGATGGATCCGTGATATCTGGGACAGCTGAATATGCGTAACGAAAATGCATAATGAAAAATCGCCGAATATAAAATCAGCTGGGATTAACAACTGTTAAATAAATTGGATTCGCTGACGGAGTTCTATTACAAACCACATTGTAAAATCTACACATATACACACATTGTTCTCTTAATCAACATGAATTTTTACTTGAAAATCCTGATCCAAAAATTTGCTCGAAAATTGTGCCAGTTTCAAAAAAGAAATTCAGAAAAATGTTGGCCGAGCTGTTTTATCGAATGTTAACGTTTCATAATAATTACTAAAAAGGAATGTTCTTTCAGTAATTATCAAAAAATAAATTTCTATTTTTGCCAAAGGTCAAAAGGGTAAAGCGAACGAACCTTCCCGAATAAAATTGCGGAGAATTGTGGCCGAAATTGCACGATTGTTGTCTAGTTTTTCGTTGTAAACATTCCATCCGAAATGGAAGTATTTTTAATGAAATGTACCCTGCTGAGAAAGCCCGAAATAACATCGGGCGTGTCCGCTGCGTCGAGATTACTTGCGTTATTTGTGCCTAACTGGATCGGGACTTTGAAACGAGCTTTAACGAAGCAGAATAGGATTTAATTTTCAAAGGCAATTAACGGGACAATGGGTCGATTAATTAGATAGTCGGTGGGGCGGGATGGCGGCGGTGGTTCGCGCTTGTTTCGGCGCTGACGAGTGCAGGAACTGATCCAGAATATTGCATATCGTCGGAGAAAAACAAATTAGAGAGTGACGTGCTCTGTCGAAACCAGTGTTCACAGCGAAAAGAAGCTCCTTTGACGGTATTAACAACGCTCTCAGTGCCCCTTCAGTATCACTGTACAATAAAAGTCAATGAAAAGTCAGCCTCCCTTTAATTCCACTTTGGTCAATTAACCAGCTCCGATATAAACGATATATCAGATATTTAAATAAACCGTCGTTCTTCGGCTAAACAAAGGTCCCTCATTCGAATAGAAAAATAGAGAATGACTTATTCAAAGTACAGTGAATTCTCGATATATGTCACCAACACGGGTCTTGCCAGGAGATATACCCCAGCCGTGTTATGTTTACAATCTTCGTGGGTTATACATCGCGTTAGTGGGGATAATTCCGCGACGTTTATCGTCTAGGCCTTGGCGACATATATAAAAAAATCACTGTATTTCCCATCGTTTCCATCTCCCATAAGACTAACTTTTCACGTAATAATAATTCGAAGGAATTCGATTCGCGCGAAGTTTCGTCGGTAGGAAATTCGATATTTTCGATGTAACTAAAATACTGGCCGTTCACGTCAGACTCGGTTGTCATGAACTAACTCCTAAAGCTTGTTTATAGTACTGTCACACTACATCATCTAAAATTACACACGAGCGCTATTAAATCCGACATCTATTAAACGGCAGAAACTTATTCGTGTATCAGATAAAAATCATCGAGATACGCGAGCGCAATAAAACCCATTAAATCTGTTTACAGGAACAAAAATTAATTTATACAGTTATCGTTGAAATTTCGCTCCGCGTACAGGGAAACATTAATCACGTTCGATGCTGTGCACGCAAGAAAATAAAAACATCGTTTCCCATTAAGAGGAACGCCGATGAATTACAACAGCGAGAGATCGAAGCGGATAAACGCAGTTAATCAATTTCGCGTATTAACAATTTTTATATCTGAATAGAATCCGATTCTGCTAAATGACGCGGACGTATCAACTGATCTAATAGTTCAACGTCAGCCCGAAACGCTGCCGAGCATTCATCTTCTCGCTCCTCGACAATTTTCGATATTCGATATCGCTGCTGCTGCTGCTGCTGCTGCGATTTATCGAAAATTCCCCGCGCACCGTACGCGTTAATAACGAATGACCCTGACTTAATCCGCTTCGCTTCCTTTTTTCCCGGGGAATTATTCGGCTAAAATTATTCGAAATAAATTTGGTCGCGCCGAGGCTCGATTTTCGAGGAAATCGCGTCTAAAAATTCATCGGGCGTGTCATAGTGACTAGGAAATGGCCGACACGACGATGCTACACTTCTACGCACTTTGGGAAGGGTAGAATAACATTTTTTAGCTTACTTTCTAGAAACTTAGGTTCAGAAATGCTTCGAACTCGTATTACAGCAATTCCAAAATGTCTGACGTGTCACAATCGATATAAACCCTTATATTTTTGGAGATTTAAATATTATAGTTGTACTAAAAAATATGAAACGTCACCGATTGTGATTGGGGTATTGGATTTTTTGAAGAAGAAAGCCTTCAAAGAAATTTTTGTGTTTTACTTTTCTCATGAATTTTTGCATCAGCAATTTTGTTGCTGTGCCCGGTACTGTTGTTGAAAGTACTTTTCACGGTTGTATATTTGTTACCATTGTCTGAAACAACGACTTCTCCCGCAGACTACTGTCGAAGAACATGCTGAGGGAAGTTCACAACAAGATGTTCACCGGCTTGACGAATCTCAAGACTCTGTGAGTAGAAACTTTTACGGTCGAATCATAAAACGGTATCACTGGAGTACTATATATCCCCCGAACTTCATTTTCTCAGGAACCTCCACGGGAATGCTATTACCTGCGTTATGCAGGGCGCGTTCGATGAACTGACACACATACGCACCATGTAAGTACCTGTTTTAACGATGGGCTGACCATTTTATTCGCGGGCACGACCAACTTTCGCGTTTAAAAAAATTTTACGATGGGAAAATTGGCTTTCCCCCTGGGCTCCGTACTCGTGAAACGTTACCGACAATTTTCGTTGACGTGCACAGGCGAAAAAACGCATACGCGGGTATTATTTTTTAAACATTTTTCCATAGCGTCAGTTGCACGCTAAATAATAAAAACGCGATTTGACGAGAACGTAAAAACGAGCGAGATATATTTTTTAACTGTTCAGATAAATAACGAAAAATGGTTTGGTCAATGATATGTCAGGCTCAGTGATTTCTAATCGATCGGTTTTGTGAGTGATACGTTTATGTCATTTTTATTTGTAGTGTCCTACTGATGAAAGAAAAATTATGAAAATTATTTGAATTGAATACAAGACTTTCTATATTTTTTAAATTCATTTTAACAATGTATCATTTTAACATTTTAATTTTACAGAAGCATCCTTAAAACGCAAAAATGATTAAACTTCGATAATATCTGTCTCATAAATTTTGATAAATAAATTCGTTAACATGTCGCGGAGAAAATTTCCAAAAACAGGAGTTAACAGGATTGTATTTTCGGCAAATGGAACGCATTTGAATTCAAGCTGAATACTAAATCGACGAAGTATTACAGCTTGTATTACAGCGTGACAAGATTTCAGCATACAATGTAATGTTATATCAGTTACAATATTACGGAGTGAATATTTAATTCCGGTGATATTTCACGGAGATTGCGTAGGATGAGCCTGGTTAATATTTATTATCGTGTTAATACACAAGCGCAGTAACTTTCCTAACACGCTCCGGTAAAATATTTCCGGCTTCCGTGCGCATAATTAATGGCAGTTTAATAAATTGCCCCCGCGTTTCCAGCAACATGCAAGGCAATCCTTTGTCGTGTAATTGTCATCTCGCGTGGTTCGCCGGATGGCTGAGGAAACGCGACATGTCTGGTGTGGTCGGCCACTGTCACGATCCACCGCGATTGAAGGACGCCGTTGTCAAGGATATCCCTCATCACGAGTTCAAATGCAACAGTGAGTTCATCTTGTCGTATTTACGAAAAATTACATTAAGAATCCCCCAACAAATTCTCCGCGAAATAAAACGCTAAAACCTTGCCGAAATCCTTTCCAAAACGCTTGCGATTTTTCCATTAAGATAGACTCGTTAGACTGTGAATTTTAAGAAATTATCATTACCTTTACTTACGAGTTAAGTATACAATTGCATCCGCATACAATTTGTTACGATCTATCAAAAAAGTCGAATGTGTCGTCACCATCCACAAAATTGAAAAAATTCATCCCCAACCGTTTTCAAAATCCCATTTCCTTCAACACCCTCGTTCAAGGGAAACTTCGAATTAGATGACTGCAAAAATTCGTGCCTAATTTTAAAGCGAAACACAATTATATTTTATCCCTTTGCACTCTATTTTAACCCTCAGCACAAAATATTTGTTACATTACATTCAAAACATTTCAGTATTGTACGAGTAAATTGTACCATTTTCGTACGTATAACATGAAAAAATATATATACAGAAGGGAGTTAAATTTTGGAGTTGAAATAGCTTCGAGTGCAAAGGGTTAATCTAGATATTTTTAATCTAGAATATTTTCGTTACAACATTTTTTATTTCCCGAAACCCATAAATTTCCGAAGCGTCGCAAATTTACCTAGCAACTGTGCCAAAAATGGTCCTACCTCATGGCACAATTAGTGTCGCCAGATCAGGTCTCGTTCTCCCACCCTAATTTCCCCTTCCACCGCGCTGTTCCCCAAGTTTCCGACGCGTTCCGTCTCTGTCTCGGTACTGGAAGAGAGGGGGTAACTTTTTCTCCTCAATTTGTGCTCCCTCCCCTCATGTGGCGTCACTGGGCACAATTGCCTTCCAAAATTTTTGGTGCTTGTGAACATTAAATTAAGAAGAACCGCACGGGAGTCTCAGAAAATCTAGAGTGTAAATCACAAATCAGAAAGTCTGGGAACCTTTGATCTTCCGAATCGATCGCGCGATTAACGATCCGCCGTCCGTTTTGCGAATCGCAGATGACAGCGTGGGTTGCCTGGGAGACGATTACTGCCCGCCCCAATGTAATTGCGCCGGGTCAGTGGTAAGGTGTTCGAGATCTCAGCTTACGGAGATTCCGCGTGGGATTCCGCCGGAAACCACCGAACTGTATTTGGACGTGAACGACATCAAGACGATCCAGCCGGAGCGGCTGAACCACCTGAGGATTCTCACTAGACTGTAAATAAAATACACGTGACCACTTTACACCCTCGCACGACCACCCCGAACCTTGTCCTACCCCGTTCACCCCCAAGATAGGAACAAACAGTTTCAGACCCTACCGTTTCTCTCGGTTTCAGGGACCTGAGCAACAACCAGATCGGAATGCTGTCGAACGACACCTTCAGGAATCTCACCAAGCTGGCTCACCTGTACGTTCGCATTCCTACGCCCTTCTTTTACGCGCGAATTTATTGGCCGACGTAACGGGTCCGAGACAAAGACGTTGTTTGCTCGAGACGATTCAGCCGAAAAATCGATTTTCAGAATATTTTGTATAGGGAAAAAATTTCGTGTTACTCGAGAGAGAGTTAATTGCGAACCTCGAGTCAGCAGACAATCACTACTTGTCGCCAAGGGGTCTTACGATTCCCATAACTTGAACATGTAAAAAATGGCCACAAATATGTTGAACACACAAGTTACAATACACTGCTGGATCTTTTCATACTAAATAATGTATTGCATTTTGTTTTAACAGTATCATCAGCTACAACAAACTGCAGTGTGTCCAACGCAACGCCCTTGCCGGTCTGAAAAATTTAAAGATCATGTGAGTTTCGATTACCTTTAACTTAAAGTACCCGAAGAAATAAACATTACTTCAGTAGCGTTATGTTTTTCTCGTTCATAAGAGTGCATTTACGTTCGAGCTGCAATAAACAAGTAGAAAAACTTTTTCTATTTTATTGTCAAACATGAAAATAATAGCAATTGCTTTTCATCGTTCGTAAGAGGTATAAACGACTGAAATTCTACTATCATGACAGCGCTAACATGAACGCACATTAGGAATAATCTCGAAGGTCATTTGAAGTCATCTTTCATTTCCGAACAATAGAATACACTCCCTTTCCTTCTTTTAACACTAGACTTACGGGGCACTAAACATGAACATTTTACATTACTATATAAAAATAACAAGAATTTGTAAAATTTTTAGCCATTTCTTTTTTCGTATAATATCTACCGAAAGAAATGTTGAGTAATTCCTCGTGGACACAGCTTTACCATCTCAATAATCGTAAATTAAAAATTAATTACCACAGGTCTCATGAACCTAGTGTTAAAACCATTAGCCACATAATTTTCCCAAATCCTTTATATCTTGTAATCAAATCATCTTATTAAATTTTCTTCGTTTCCACACGTTTTCATTTCTTGGTCCACGATCTTGTTAAAGAAATCCACCGACTACCATGTTTTTACAAACGTTACATCGTTAAGCTACCATTTAATCAATGCAGCTTTTAATCTGCATAATTTACGCTTCCGTTCCGTTTCCTCTGAATCTTCCAACTCGCGGTTCGTCGCGCGTCAAGTCTAAGTGGATCGTTCGTCTGCTTCTTTAGCGAGCGTCCCTCTCGTCAACGACACTTCCGTCGTTTGTTTTTTACACGAAACTTTTAATCTGCATAATCGATTTCCTCTTTCCGCGCTCGGAGCGGGTAGAAACCGTAGCTACGTAGAAGTGCCTTTCGAATCGTTCGACACCGCCACGTAAAACTCTGATTTCCACCAGGTCTCTGCACGGGAACGACATATCGGTGATCCCAGAGGGCGCGTTCGAGGACCTGCAATCCATAACCCACCTGTGAGTATCGCGGAACGCTTCCGCATCTGCCGTGCCTCCTCGGTGTCGATATCTCATGCGGCGGTGTTCTGTTTACAGCGCTCTCGGGTCCAACCCTCTCTACTGCGACTGCAGTATGCGCTGGTTGGCCGAGTGGGTCAAGAAGAAGGATTTCGTTGAAGCAGGTATCGCCAGGTGCAATGAGCCACCCTCGATGCGGAACAAGCTGCTGCTGACGACGTCCGCGATCGAGTTTCAATGCAAAAGTAAGTATTCCCTCGACGAACACCGGTGGTCGGGGCTACTGTGGCCGGCTCGGTTCATGGAAATCGATAGAAAATCGATAGGGGATATCTCGCACTCTGTTCGTCATCATTCGACATGGATAGGGTAGCTGTGCGACGCGTAAATGTGATTTTCGAATTGCCACAGTCGAGTATCCTGACCGTAGTCTGCGGATCTTTATGCAAAATAAAAATTCTCTGCAGCGATTGCGAGAGATAGGAACGATATTCTTCAAGTACAATATTCTTTCTAATTTTAATCTCTAATTTTCCTGCCAATTTAACCCCTCATTTACCAAATTTCTTAAAAGTTTTTAAAATTTCTGCTAACTTTATTAAATACTTAGGTTAGATGCAAGTAAATATCCTGTAGCACAACTTTCATTATAAGCCATCACCAAGGTCATTGATTACATGGAAAGTAATTTGGGACTTCGAAGCCCCACTCATGAAATAGTATATAATTTTATTGGTAATAATATCTACTATAAAATTTATAACTTACCAAAATGCAAAACACATGGATGATTTTTAATCTTCTAGAATCCATCCTAGCATCCATCTTGGCCTTACGTCATCTTATACACTTGTCTCTGGCAAGCCTGCAAAGAGAATAAGCTTGTGCTGCCATCTAACAATTGAAGGACGAACTTCATAGAAGTGGACTTCAAAGTCCCAATGGGTCTCAAAGTGTTTAAATTAATACAGGACTTATAAGTCCCGTCAGAAAATGCGTAAAATTGTCACAAATGCGTAAAATCCGCAGTCCACTTGTCAAAATCGAATTTGGTATGAATAGAAACACAATGAACCGGCCACAGTAGCTTGTCGGCCTCGTCTT
>CM052120.1:10392040-10440696 GCA_028454245.1 Halictus quadricinctus | reverse complement strand
AATAGAAACACAATGAACCGGCCACAGTAGCTTGTCGGCCTCGTCTTGCCGCCGCCGCTGCGCGCACATGTTTTTGATTTTCTCACTGGCCCGTGACGCAGTCTGTTTAGTTCATGGTTTTTTGGCCCGTCGTCACAATGGGGTACTAAAATTGCTCATTAATCGTAGACCTTTCTTCCGCGCAGCCAGCCAACAGCCAGCCGAAGTCCTGGCCAAGTGCGACCTGTGCTACACCTCGCCATGCCAGAACGGAGGATTTTGCGAGGCGCTCCCGGACCGGAAGTTCCGTTGCAAGTGCGCGCCAGGATATCATGGGGACCAGTGTGAACATAAAATTGACGCGTGCTATGGAAATCCTTGCAGGAACGCCGGAACTTGCAAAGTACTGGAAGAAGGAAGATTCAGGTACCAATCACGTCTCGACCAGCTAGCGTACAGTGGTGCACGGTTAAATTGATATCGGTTCAGAAGCCTACAGTTCGATTCCCGCGAGCAGGATACTTTTCTTTTCCAAGACTAAAACTCTCGAATGGCTCGACATAGCGAGAGAATGAGAATAGTCGCATTTCAGTAATTGTCGTGTTACCTTCATAATTGTATTACCAATGAATAGCCAAGATTCTTCCGGTTAAAATAAGTCCAAACACGATGTAAATCGGACCATTTCTAGCGATTTAACTCGGGACTCACGCTTGGGCCCTTACCCCCACTACGAGTCGGAGCGCGGTAGTGGGGGTAGCAGTTCTAGCGTCGAGAAATCATTCGCACAGGCCTAAAGTCCATATAATTAGTCTGATTTACCTCGTGTTTGGACTTGTTTTAATCGGCAGAATCTCAGCCATCCATTGGTGCTATTATGAAGGTAAGACGACGATTACCGAAAATAAAATTTTATTTTCTCCAGTCATGACATTGCACACGTTGTATTCAGTCTCAATTCTTGTCTGTCGAAATAGCTTCGCCGAGCTCAAGACGCCGAAGAGTGGGGCTGACTCATGTCAATTTAACCGTGCACTACTGTACTGGCCTGCTCGTTCGGGTCTGATCTACAGTTGCTCGTTCAGTGGTGCCCGTAGTTACCTCCTCTGCGACAGGCTCTCCAAAATCCACATCCTCTCGTTCGTCACTTGACAATTCAAAACAATCCCCAACGCTGTCCACACGCTTCCAAATTGGAAACTTCTACCTGCGGTCGCGAAATTAAATCAAGACCTTCGAAGACGAATGAAATGAACGTCTCCCAGACCCGTCGCAGAAGATCTCCAGTTTGCATTCACTGTAGAATCCCCCACACGTGGGGGGACACAGTAGCTTTGGTCGATAATTGCTTAGACGTGCACGAGTAATGCAATCGAACTCCGGTGTAATTGGACACCGAGACTGCGAAAACCGTAGCATTGCATTGTAAATCTGTCTTCGAGAGAAACCGAACTCTATTGGCTATGCGAAAATAATCATAGTAGTTTGACTCCGTGGTTGCGTGAAGAGTATACATATTATACACCAGACTGTTGCACTGTGAACAGTTATGAGTAGATCATAGATCGTAGCATCAGTAGGTTTGAGTACTTTGAATGAAATTGATCACGGGACCCCTGCACGTGAGGCCCGAAGAGTAGCTGCTACACCTAACTGACTATCGACGAACGATCATAATTTATAATTCATTCAATTGTGCACTGGTGAAACAATCCATCTTCAGCAATGTTAACGACGTGACAGAATGTTTAAAGAATTTCAAAATGTATATTTCAGTGACAAAGGTTTTTCTTCTCAAGATCATATTCCCACTATTTCAAGGTCATCATTGTTTTTACAAAAAATCCTTCATACAAAATTATAGAGAGCACTTTGTTCCCTCTATGAACAAGTCATTAGGTCGAATTTTGAAATAGTTATTTAGTTTTATTGGCCGACAGTGTATGAGATCGAATAAAATCGTTTGAAAAAGAACTGTTCGCATCGACGGCCGATTTGAAAGATTAGAACGGGATCAGATGATCGTCGATAGATCGGTTATGTTTGGCGACCTTGACTGGCGGATACACCGCGACCAATGGTCATGGTCAATGTCTCGATTGACGATCAGTCGGTGTGTGACAGTTGCGACTGCGCCCCCGGGTACAAGGGACTTCGATGCGAGAACAACGTCGACGACTGCGAGGACAACAGGTGCGCCAATAACGCAACCTGCGTCGACCTCATCCAGGCCTACCGATGCGACTGCGCCCCAGGATTCATGGGCGAGTACTGCGAGGAGAAGATACCCTTTTGCACAAAAGGGCACGACCCCTGCGAGAACGGGGGCCGATGCGTCGACCTCGGGACCCACTATAGCTGCGAATGCCCAATCGGCTTCAGCGGCCTTAATTGCTCCACCAACCTGGATGACTGCGATGATCATATGTGCCAGGTAACGTCACTCTTCGTTCACAGTAATCAATATATTTCACCTCGAGTGAATGAAAGTTAATAATTTTCGTATTTTTTCAGAACGGTGCTACTTGCATCGACGGCATAAACAATTACGTGTGTAAGTGCGCGGCGGAATACACAGGGAGATACTGCGAAGCTGCACCCTCGACAGTCATGCTCTATCCACAGACTAGTCCTTGTGCCCATCATGATTGCCAGCATGGTGCATGCTTCCAGCCAGCTCCCGCATCCGCCGCGGACTATCTTTGCCAGTGCCACCCCGGCTACACCGGTAACTAGCCAATTATTTATTTATTCCCGACATATCCCAACATCAATGGGACGTTGATCATCAGTGTCGCCAGATCAAGACTTGTGCCCCCACTCTAACTTCCCCTTCTACCGCGCTATTCCCCACTCTTTCACCACGACCCAGTCACGTGACGTCTTCCGTCTCTGTCGTGCGGTAGCGGCAGAGAGGGGGTAACTTTTCCCCTCAATTCGTGCTCCCTCCCCTCGTCTCCCTCCTATCGTCACTAGACTGCGAATCCTCAGCCAAAATAAAAGTACAAAGTACTCTTGTTTAGCACCTATGTAATACACTTTTTCAAAGTATCAATTCCAACCGTACTTTCTGAAAGAGTTTCTTCAATGCGCATGGAACAATGATTAAGATTGACAATATGAGAAGCAATTGGGCTGACACGGGACTATTTTCGCAGGAAAACGATGCGAGTACCTGACGAGTTTGAGCTTCGTGGACAACAGCTCGCTGGTCGAGCTGGAGCCGCTACGCACGAGGCCCGAAGCGAACGTGACCATCGTCTTCACGACCATGCAGGAAAACGGGGTTCTCCTCTACAACGGGCAGAACAGCGACCACATTGCAGTGGAGCTGTTCAACGGCCGTGTACGTGTCTCGTACGACGTGGGCAACTACCCAACGTCGACAATGTACAGTTACGAAATGGTGGCCGACGGTAAACCTCACGTGGCCGAGCTTCTCGCGATCAAGAAGAACTTCACGATGAGGGTGGACCGCGGCCCTGCTAGGAGCATCATCAACGAGGGTCCCAAGGAATACCTGAAGCTCACCACGCCGATGTACGTCGCAGGAGTCGCGCCCGAAGTCGCCAGTGTCGCGTTCACCGAATTCCACTTGAGAAACATAACGAGCTTCCAAGGTCAGTCTAATTCCAATCACTGGTCCGAGCCTGTTTCACCTGTTAGCAAATTTTGTTTCGTCAGAGCCATTTTGATTTCGCTATATTTCCTGGCATTGTTAATCTTCATTAAAAGAGATCCTTCGATCCTTTCTCACACATTAGAAATTTTACTTCGTTTGTACGATTTTTATATTGCTATATTTCTTGGTATTGTTAATCCTTATTAAAAGAGGACCGATCAGGTTTTAGAAAGATTCGACATGGCTGACCTCAGATGTCTTACGTTCGTTAAAACCGATAAAATTGTTTTTGCACTTCTGAATAAATAGTTCTAGCGAAAGTGATAGCTATAGGTACTGAAAGATTGAAAATCAAGAGTTGTTAGGTGTCAGGGGTTGGTTTGTTGCGGAAAGAAGGGATGTATGATGGAGGACGTTGTTTCTTTGGTAACAGGCTGCATCTCCGAGATGTGGATCAATCATAAATTAGTGGACTTCAGTAACGCAGCGAAGATGCACCGGGTTACTCCCGGATGCATGTCGAACGAGGAGGAGGCTGACGAGGCGCGAGACGTCGTCGAACCGGAAGGCATCATGAGCAACAGCGGCAGCAACGAGGAAGCTCTACCGGAAGACAGCATGGCTCACGAACATTCCGGTACGTGTACACGCTCATTTTCTCGAGCACGTATTTCCATGGATATCTTGGCAAAACTCTATTATGTTAAGAAATTGTTTCGCATGAGAGGAAAAATTGGAGAACCGAGGAACTAGATCAACTGGAATTTGCCATCTTATTGGGTTTAAATATTCGAATAATTTAAAAAATATTATGTCAATGACCAAAATTCTCTGCGACATTCAACGCACTTTGCAGTTTCAATAAAAATGTTGTCATCAATAATTTTGATATTGTCTACAAAAATATTAAAGAAGTTTTCAAGAGATGTTAAAAGTGGATGCCAGGGTTATTGACATAAGTGTCACGAAATTGATCATTCTTACATTTAATTTTAGATATGGCCTAAAATCATCTATTATTTTAGTTCATCCTTTTACCAGTTATTCCATATTTAATTTAATATCAGAGTCATTCAATTTCCGTCTGACGTTTCAAACATTCTACAAATAGTTAATTAAATATTAAAATTGATCCGGCGATGTAACTAGATAATTAAATATTGAAGCAATTAACTAATATAATAAAATATATGATTAACCTAGCTCGCACATCACTGATTGATACAGAAATTAATTAAGTGGCTCGCGCTGGGGCGCAAGATTAATTCAAGCGATTTCGATTGCAGACATCGTCATGACACTGCCCGGCTCGATCATTTCCGATCCCTGCGCAGGACACGAGTGCAGGAAGGGCTCGCAATGCGTGCCTTCGCCGATTGGAAATGGCTACACGTGCCGTTGTCAGACTGGATGGCAAGGACGATACTGCGAGAAAGGTATAACAATCTCATTCCTCAATTTTTAATCTCCCTGACTAGCGCGTAACAGTCACAGTCATAAGAACACGATGATGAATAAACAATGTTTAAATACCAGTCTTTGTGCTTCATTCTCCCAGATTGGTTCTGGCTAACGATCAAATTTAAAGAGGGGATTAAAAGATTAGATCGATTCTAACGAGATTGGTTCTATAATCAATTTTTGAATATGGGATGAAAACGTTAAAGTGAACAACCTATGAATTGCAGCACCAACGTGCCGCAAAGAGCATACTAAAGAGTTCTACAGCGAGAATGGATGTCGGAGTAGACGACCGGTGAAGCTTGCCAAGTGTTGGGGTAACTGCGGTAACTCCTGCTGCCTGCCGCGGAAAACAAAACGACGCAAGGTACGGTCTCATTCATATTAAATGTAGATTACTGCTGATTAAAATGCTGAACTATTCAGTAGATTGCGAATACTCCGTTCTGCAAATTAGTTTTTACCCATTGCGCTCGTAGCTCTGCAGATTTTCATGCAAGAGTTTCCTTCGTCGATCGAAACCAACGAGATTTCCTTCCGCGACAATTTTAATCAGTTGACAATAACGCAGAAATATTCTTGAATTTTGTTAATGCTCCTGCTGAATCGAAGTTGCTCCTAAACCTGCTCGTTGTTATTATAAATGCACCGAATCTGCGGTCTAGCTAGAAAGATACGAAAAATATTCGAAATATCTTTGTAGTACGAAATTTTTATATCGAGTTCAGTTTGGTATAAGACTCGATGTGACAAAATGAATGATGAAGTTAAATACTGGAACAAGGGAAAAATTTATTTCGTTAATTTGGACTCGTCGTGCTATAAAAATATCAAATTTACGAATTGTGTGAGCATATGAAGCATTTACAGTGTTTACTCTATATATGTCGCCAAAGCATGGATGATAAAAGTCCCAGAACTACCCCCACTGTCGCGGGGTGTACCCAGTGAGGGGCTAAGAAGCTCGAGAGACCTCTGCCGCGTGGATCAAAGAATTAATTATCTCCTGGCCGATATATGTCCCTGGCTAGACCCATCTGTTGGAAATGTATTGAGTAAACACTGTATTTAGCTCGTTACTGTATTACTTCACTCTAGCATCGAAAGTTTAACGCACCAATAAACCGTGTCATGCCGTCGATAATAATTTAACGGACTCCTTCTTATCAAAAATGGACGGTAGTTTATCCAGACGAGTTATTTAATATTACTTCTTCAACTACACTCACCTTTATCAAGCCCATGAACCGTTATATCTCGTCCGATTATTAAACCGTTCGAGGAGTCTCTTGAAGTTCCCGTGATTATTAGATCCTGGATCTTTATGGATCGCAAAACTTCTCTCAGACGACAATAAAACACAAACTTCAAGAAAACATCGCACAGTTTTACGCTACCCTTTATCTGCCGGAGCTGCGACGTCGAGAAATGAAGTTTCACTTAACTTCCTCAATATCCGCGATCCAGTAACTCCGTCCCTTATTTATAAGGGCACTACTCGAAGGGCACTAGCCCGAATGTACCAATGTTTAGAAACTTCTCTGAAGTTTCTTCTTGAAATTCGATACCTCGGTGGCACAAGAGGTTTGTTTATTAACGCGTAAAATGTTTCAGGTGCGACTGATCTGCGCGGACGGGATGCGTTACACAAAGGACGTGGACCTGGTGCGCAAGTGCACGTGCACCCGGAAATGCTACTAGCGAGGGCCGAGGGACAGCCACAGGTGTTCCATAAATATTCGTCGAAACGTATCGAGACAGAGAAATCGAAAAAGAAAGAGAGAGAAAAAGCGAGAGAGAGAGAGAGAGAGAGAGAGAGAGAGAGAGAGAGAGAGAGAGAGAGAGAGAGAGAGAGAGAGACCGAGAGGAAGAAACCCCCTATAACCGAGCAAAGTGACCCAATTCGGAACTTTCAACGGTAGACCCACGAGTGATGTGCCGAGACTCGATCGTTGAACCGGATGCAACCCGAATGCAAGTGGTCCTCGACGCATCCTCGTGGCCGAAAGCATTGGGCCACGGCCGATAAAGACCCACGATGGACACACACTCGCAAAAATCCACACCGACACACGTGTACACCTTCGGGAACGAAAAAAAAAAAAAAAAACAAAACACGCTCTCCTCTACACACACTCCAAACAAACACACACACACAGGCGCATATACACACATACACACACAGCCGGCTCAGTGTGATATATATATTCGAACGTGGAGAAAGAATAATTATTATTAATATAATCGTGCGTATGTGGACTTACTCGGTATTTGGAAACAGTTTCACCGCATACTAGGTATTATTAATCGTGTACGTTTCGCGAGCGACAGTAAGACAGAGGGAAGAGGACACTGATTTTCTAGCTCGGTGCGAAACCCTTGGAACCTCTCCGAATTTTTGGATGATAATTGTGCGGGGAAACTCGATTGCGAAATCCTGTGCGAATCGTGACTAGCTTTCTTAGAGGGCGTTCCCAAATTATCGAGTACAATTTTACCAGCCGGCGCGCACTTTGTACCGCCCACGGGCCGCAGGTTGCCATTCGATCGCGATCGGATCGAGGCAACGACGCAAGCGACCACCGACACGAGAAACGAGGCGTTCAATTTTATAGTCTACTCAAGCTCACACTCGACGGACACTCGTAATCCCTGGTGAAACCAAATTCGAGACGAATTTCGCAGCGTCTAGACGCACGTTTTCTGTGTTCCTTCGAACGGATTAGAACTCATCTTTGTATAAACAACCGATCGCAAAATTTCCTTTTTCCCCTCGTCTTTCGAGATTTTTCTTGTTCAATTGTCGCGACAACGAAACAAAAAAAAGTGTATCGGTTTCGAACTGGTATTGCTGTCTAACAACGCTGGTAGGATTCAACCAAACGATTTCGGAACGTCCTGTACAGAGGAATTCGAATGAATCACATCACTCTTCTTTGAGCGTTCGGCGTCGAATGATCCAGCTTGACGAACTGATCGGGGAAACGCATTAGGAGCCATCATCGGGGGGGTGTAATTAACGCTTCGCTAGCGAGCAAAGCTTCGAGCGACACTGTATCGCGGATGCAAACATGTATGTGCGAATCTATAGACGCGAACGTAATCGCAAACCAAAGTGTCGCGAACGGTTTACGAAGTTTCGCCGAGAAACACGCTTCAGAGTTCGATCGTGATCGCGCGAAGAGTTTGAGCTGGTCGTGTGAACATGTTCGCGACACGTTGCGTTCGAAGACGAGAGAGAGAGAGAGAGAGAGAGAGAGAGAGAGAGAGAAAGAGAGAGAGAGAGGTACACTAAATCTGTTTTAACAATCCTATCGTTTAAGGAACGTTCCTTTATATTTATCGAGTATTGACGTGGTTTATTTAAACGTTCGCAAGAGACGTCAAAAGACACGTATTTGCGAAAGTGTTTCGTTGCGACGCCGAAGCGTGGCACACGGCGGTAGACTTCTGATTAATTGGTTATGGGACCGGCTCCCGGGGCCAATGGGCGGGGCCGGTGGGCGGGGCCAGGAGAGGTTAAGCCACGCCCACTCGAAGAAAAGCTAGACGCGATCGAGAATATTGCAGTTTTCTCGATATAACTTTGATGTTTGTCGTCAAATGTGAATTGCTGTCTCCTTGGTGTGCAGCATGACGGTATAGTTCGCGTCTAAGGGCAGAAAACGATTTTAAGCCGGATAAGCTAACCAATCAAACGTGTAAAATTTAAAATAATTCGAATATGAGATATGAGTGGTTGGTAACACTAGGTCTAAGGGATTTCCTAATATGGTGGGTTAGAAATTTTTTAATTTATTAAGTGGATTCATATTTATTGTAATGTTACTCGACGCTGGAACTAATTTTAGCATTACAAATTTGCTTCTTGTACAAATTCTCAAATACAATCTAACAAGTTTATTTCGTCCGTATTGGTCGTGTACTCAATTAGAGTACACCCTTGTTACTTTCCCAAATTAAAATAAAATGAGCGCTTCCGGTGCTCCGTAGATCTAGCGTTAAACGTTAAATGAAAGCGAACTAAAAAATAAATATGGTTGGTTTTAAAATGATTCCGGCTAAGAGGAAGTCTACCGCATGCGATTAGAGCTTGTATTAGAGGAAAGCTTAAGCTTCTGCGGAGTCGTTGGATGGAAACGAGGCGTTCTCGATCGAAATTGGCCGATTATCGAATGGACTCTCCTCCCAGAGCCTCGAATCTTGTCATTCCACGGCCTAAGAACGTGTCACCGCGAATTGCATGCTGAGAGAGAAAGAGAGAGAGAGAGAGAGAGAGAGAGAGAGAAGAAGAAAAGTGGAGAAACGAATTTGTAAGAGACGGCGGATAGGAGCGCGTAATTATTTTTGTATGAGCACATTATTTATACTAATCGAGCGTCGGCGATGATTTCCGCGATTGTTTTTCATCAGACAGGCGTGATCATTCGTTCGGAACTACTTAAGTCCCTCTTCACGTTTCGCGTACCTATTTAGACGTGTGTACCTACTCTGCGGACATAACTGCGTTTTGCATCTTCCACCGCCAGTATTTAAGTCGTATTTATTCGTCACGATGACCGGAAACGAGAGACCGTTGCGCAACTCGATCGTTAACGATCTTTCGATCCGCGAGCTATAAATTTCTCGAGATCCAGGAAACTCATGGGACCTTCGCACTCTGGATCCTCCGCGATCTCGGAGTTTTACAATTTCTTTAAGCAGTCTTTGTTGTTTATTCTTCGGTCTCGATCGCGGAGGATAAGTGAATTAGGGATTGTTCAGAGAGCGAAGGGTCGAGTCTGCAGCAGAAATACAGTGTTTACTCGATATTTGTCCAAAAAACGGGTCTAGCGAGGGACATGTATCGACCAGGAGATATTATTCTCTCATCCACGTGACCTTAGACTCCTCGACAACAGAGGTCACTCGAGCTTCGTGGCCCCTTACGGGGGAAACCCCGCAGCAGTGGGGATAGTTTTGGGACTCTTATCGGCTAGGCATTTGCGACGTATATAGAGTAAACAGTGCACACAATGTTCACAGAGTTCAGCATTTTCCTACCCTTTGGTAACGAGCGACTATCTAAAAAAAAAGCTTCGGTGAAATTGTCCTTCGAACGGTCACGAATACACAGCTAAATGGTCATACTGATCGCGATAGACGAGGGTCCAGTCGACCAATCGTGTTTGCATTTCTGAATTTTGTCGGTGTTTCCAGTCTCCCTCGCATTCGATGATTTCGATGGAAGTTTGTCTAATCGATTCGAACTTAAAAGACGGTACATCCTAAACGGATATTTATAGACATGAAAGTATTCGGTCGGAACGGTTATACATATCCAGTTTCGACATCCGTGCCGTAAGGGGACGAGTTTTTTCTTATTCTACATTTAATTAGATTACGTTAGGTAAACATAGCGGTTCGTATATTTTACGCACGAGAAACGGTTTATTTTAACGTTTATCCACATGTCGTATTAGCATCCTCGATGGTAGGAGATTTTGTATTGAGCGTTCATTTTTTTTTTTATAGAATTCTTTTTAGCATAAACGTTACTTTTATCATTTGTGTAACCCGTTTCGTTTTTTAGTTCGTTAAGGTAATTAATTATTGTCGAGCAGTCGAATGGGAAAAAGAAGAAAAAAAAAAGAACAGACGAACATGAGACGCAAGCATATAAACGTAGCACGTCGAGTTCACGTCACTTGTCGTTACTGATTTCTTTCCTTGTATGCCGTAGCGAACATAATAGGTGTACCATAGCGACGTATTTTACGGTTTCATAGTATTAATAGTAACGTAAGTTGCCCACAGCGTTGCGTTCCCGAGACATTTCGTTGCTATCGATTCGAGCTTTCAGTTTTTCGCAGCCACGGATCATCGGACACTGTTGCACTATTGTTAAAACACTGCCATTCTCAAAATCGCAAAAAATCAACTGGAATAATTCGAACCTGTACGTTTTTAATTATCTGCTTGGTGAAAACTATGAGATCAAGGTATCTGGAAGAAGTACCTTAAAAATTCGATTCGACAAAAATTCATAAATGACCATTTCAATGATCGTTGAAAATCGTACAGATTTGGAAAAGTCCACTCGTGTGATTTTCGAATAAAAATTGAAGATTTGGAATTGAACTACCATAAAACTGCCATTATAATTATCATTGAAGGTGATGAGGATGGTAAGCCGGGTATTAATATCTGCCAATCAAACGGAGAAAAGCAGGAACAGGTCGAATGCTTTCAGAACTTTGGTAAAAAAATTGAAATAAAAACGCATCAATTTGAACTTGAAGAAAAATGTTCAAAAAATAAATTTAAACTTTCTCATAAATTTTAACGTGGTCGAATTTTTAATAGACGTATTTTCTATCGATAGTGCTCTTGTTCAACCTTTCTAAAGGAATTCTTCGTCAAAATGAATTAGAATTGTTTAATTCTGCTTTACCGACCGAAGAAACACTGTCCGCTAACGTCATCTACGGCAACGAAGCGTTTCACAAAAGACACACGCCGGATAAAGTAGTTTCAAGTCGCTTCGATCCGGCAGTAGAAACGGCTACACAACTCAGACAGATGATTTAAATCGAGACAATGCTCATTCTTACATAACACGAGAATTCCGTAAGGATACTAATGAGGATGCTGACTAATCTTATGCTGGAGCTTGTTTTACCGTTGAATTTGTTAATGTACGTTCCATAACGATCCAATTTCAATATAAAGAACTGCGAGTGTGTACGGTATGAATTTTATTTTAAAAATGAAATACAAAAATCACAACTTGAATAAAATGCCGAGTGAATATTAATTGTGACCAATTTAGAATCAAATTTATCACATCTTCCTGTTCGTTAATTTATTACAACTACCGCGATTTATTAGATGGTTTATAAAGTGGAATTTTGAAGCATTCTAAAATATTTTTTAACGAAGACTATTTAGATCAAATTTATGTTACTAGACCTTTAAAGTGTTCTCTGCTGTCTTTAAAGCAACGGTCCAGAATTGATTCAGTATTGTCATTGAGCATCGTTAGGTATTTTTTATACTAGAATTTAATTCTGAGACATTATAAAATACTTTTTAGCAAGCACAATTTAGACTAAGGTTTGTGGTATTATTTTGTAATGTCCTGGACTGTAAAAAACAGGAGTATAGACTTTGCTTATTTTTAAACAAAGATGAAATAAAAAAGTAAGTTTACCAGACTTCACTAAGTTGTTTTTTTTTTTTTAGATGTTTTTCATTAAAGAAGAAGCACAGACCATGTTAATTTTTTAGCAATTTCAAAAGGAAATTAAAATATACTTTACCAGACTCTCTGATTTCCAGCAATAATTTCTATAATTTCTATAATGCAATTGCCATCCATGGTTCTCTGAACTTTTTGTCAATAATTGAGTAGCATAGAGCACATTTATGTTCGAGTAACTTCGAGATAAAATTAAAGAGTGATCCTCAGTTGTAAGAATGCTTTCTGAAGCAGTCAGCCGAGCGAAAATCCAAAGTTCTGAAAGCAGATAGATCTGGTCAGAGCCAAGGACACGGAGATCAGGCGAAAACATGATGGAACCTGTACGAACGCTGACGGTTGCGCGAAGGAAACCGTGAGGGCCGTAATCATTAATGAATTCCGCATTCGACCAAACATGTCCGCGCGAATGATTCTCCTTCTAACGAGACCAACTTAGCGCGCGCGCGAGCGGTACGTTTTCAAAGCGAGACGAACGGTGAGAAGAGAACGGCGAAACAAAAAAGAAAAGCAAAAAAAAATACAAGAGCGCAAGAGAGAGAGAGAAAGAGATAAAAAGAATGATAGCGGGAGAGAATGTGAGAGAGCAAGAGAGATTTTCTACGAAGTTTAACGTCTGTATTGAGGACAATAATGAGGGGGCAGAGAGAGAGAGAGAGAGAGAGAGAGAGAGAGAGAAATGAGGGATTTGGTGAATAATGAAAAGAAGAGCGTTCGAGACTTGTGATTGCTCGAAATTCCTACGAGTTATATTTGTACATTTACTTTAACGAGAAACATTTAATATATTTCACGGATCGGTGGACTAATAGCGCATGCGACTGAAGTATACCAGTTTTAAGAGTCTTACGCTTAAAGTATAGCAAATGCTAAACCGTTCTCAGACCAGTTCAACAACTGGTTGATAAACGTTCCCTTGAGGGTGGAGTGGAGGCTCGGCTTCATTTTCGGGGAGAAGCAAAACAGCATTTGTTTCATCACGACTCAACCTACCTAAATAACTGTAAACTGCGTAATAAATATAATTATTATTGTTCCTTCTCGATACCCACGGCGTGGTCATTTCTCACTACCTTCAATTCCTGGCCGAAACGAGGAACGCGTTTTCACGTGCTGATTGATCAGTGGACTGCGGACATCTTGCTATCTGCAGACATTTGCAAAGTAACGTTAACGTTAAGAAACGCTGATGACACGATTGTCATTGGCAGACATGTTACCGATTTTTCTCTTACCGTGGTTTTCACTGTGTATTTTATAAATTGTCTACCTTGCAGTCTGTTGATCAGTTTTCTGGAAAAGACAGGTATCATGAGTTCTTGGAGATGATTAATCATTGATGGAAAGAAATTAGTAATCTATGTACGGTGTCGATGTTTCTCGGTTCTCTTTGTGCTGTTGGAACGAATTATTGTTCGGTTCGAATTTCTGGTGTGTAATTTCGAAGACGGTCGTTTGAACTCTCATAAGTGTAAAGCACGCTGTACATTAACCACGAGCAAACGAAGGGAGGAGGAAGGAGGATGAAACACTGCATGATTAGAAATATTATGATTATACAAGCTTAGATACGTCGACCCTAGGTACTAGTGTAAAAAACGAAATGTCTATGTTTATATAATGTAATAAATTCTCGGAGTATCGACGTTATTAAATAAATATACGCAAATTTTATGAACGTGTCTCCGTACTTTCGATTTCCACCATAGTCAACGCTTCAGAATTATGTTAATCCCGTTCACAGGTACCATTTTGTTTTCTGAATGATTCTTCCCATAATTTCGTGGTTTTGCAATTTGAAAAATTTTTGAAAATTGCTTTGCCCCTGCAAGAATTATGTAAATATTGACTTAATGGTACCATTAACTTTCCTTCATGATTATCACTACAATTTTTATATTTTTTCGATTTAGAAAATTGTCGCAGCATCGACGTTACATAAATATACGTAAATTTGAAGAAAATGCTCCCTAAATTTTGAGTTTTTCGTCATTCAAAAGCGTCAGAATCATTTTAATTTTAATCCAAAGGCACCACTAATTTCTCTGCACGATTTTCACTACAGTTTCATATTTTTGCAATATGAAAAATTCTCAGTGCACCGACGTTAAATAAATATACGCGAATTTTACGAAAATAACTTTGTCCTTTCAAATTGTTCGTCACTTAAAAGTATCAGAATTATGTGAATATTTACTCGAGGGTACCATTAATTGTCCTGCACGATTTTCACTACAACTTTGTGTTTTTTCCAATTCAGAAAATAGTCGAAATAAATACACGAAAATTTTAGGAAAATCTGATCGTTCATTCGGAGATTCTTCCCAGCTATTGGAAAAGTATAAAGATTTACGTAAGCCGTAAGTATACTCACTTGGTATAGCTGGTTGTTATCAGAAGCAGACGACTAATCATCGACGAACCGCCATATTGTAGGAAACAGATAGCGCGCGAAAACCAAAGATAACAATAGAGTGGAGAAAGGTGTTCGAACTCCGGAAGTCGACCTGCTCCTGCTATTTTGTACTTCCGACCATTTTGCAAAGGTAAAACGATTCACAATTTGCAGTAAACAATTTGGTATGATTTTACTTTGAACAGCAAAATTCGGTTCATAGAATTCCTCTACTGCCATGCATTTTTCCAATTATTTTTGTCAACGTCTTCACTATTTAAAATATTAAAAAATGTCCCTGTGCTGTAAAGTACTATTTTAATAACTTGAATCAAAATTCAATTTAAATTGCAACTTAAAACTATTTCATAATTTTAACCTGGCAGTGAACAATACATTTCTTATTGGTGAAAACCCTTTATTATTTTGTTAATCTTTTTTTTAAATGTCTTTAATTGTTCGAGCGTACTTGTTCAACACATATTCTTCGTTTTCAATATATGTTCAAATATTTGAACATACACATTCGCGACTATGATCGAATACTTTCTTAATACTCATTTATAATCGTATTTAACGAAGAGAATCAGTGACCCCCCTAACAATAGGACCAATTTGCCCATTATCTCATCGTCGGATTTATTTATTACACTTCTGATGACTCACAAGCGCGTAAGATGTTTCCGGTCGAAGTTCCAGGGACTTATGCGATTACGTTAGACGCTTACGACCGATTTGAACCGTCCGTATGCTGTGCCGGGGTAATTCGTGACCCGTAGCGGTGGGCATAAGCTCGATATGTACAATTTTATTTCGATACAAGACGACGCTTTTTATTCCGAAATAAGAAAATCTCTTCTTCCTCTTTATCCGAAACAGGACGAAAGCTGGTCCCTAACCATCGTCTTATATCGGAATAAACCTGTATTAGTAAAATATCGGTGTGGGTCAGAAATGACTCCGCCACAGGCTTAGACCACGCAGAAGTCCTGAGGGTTAATTCGATGTAACAAAATATCGATCTTCTGCAATCAGAAGATTGAACGGTGCAATTTGATAAAGACATTAATTCGCAACCGCCATTAGCAGTAATTAATGCGAAACTATAGCGGCGAAATTCGCGTGAAATCTGTCACAGTGATTTGTCGATATTGCTATAATAATATCGCGCTGATATAAAATAATATCTGCGCACGCAGAGTAGTAAATAAATTTAACGAAGACAGATAACAATTAATATTATTGTAGATCGCTTGCGGGGGAACAGAGAGGCTAATTTATCGGCGTTGCCCTAACGAACGATATCCTATACATAATGTTTATATCACCGCCGAAAATTGCTGTTTAATAGTTCACTGAACAACGGCTATTATATAAACGCGATTGCATAATGCGTTCCGTGCTGATAACGATTGACGCTCATTAAGCCGAATTTGTTGACACGTTTAAGTAAAAAATGACACGACGCTGTTAATTGTTCCCCGCAGATTATTGATCGTTAATTCCGACGTCAGGATATAACGTGCTTAGCGAACGTTTAATAAATGACGCGCGATCATTACACGTTAATTACCGCTAAAACGTTTGACCTACATGCCGTTTGCATTTTATTTAGCGCGGACGCGTGAACATCTTGTTTAGCTCGGGGTGTCGAAATTGTTGAACAATTACCGCGGACGAATTAGGCGTGTTTGACGACCGTCCTGAAGCACGCGTGTCACGTTCAGTTTGTGTATATACGTTCACGATATTATGGTTGTTTCTGGCCGACGAGGAACGACACGATACAAGTAAATGTACATCTTTTAAATGGACGCTTCGTCGGTTCAAGCAATTAACGAAAGCGAATTTTCAAAATAAACTTGCGATGGAAAAAAAGCAGAGTAACCGGCAAAATTCACTGCCAATGGATGGAAATTCACCGAAAATTAAAAATTATAGGATTCAAATTCAAACTGACGCGGGAACTTAATTTTCAAAATTTTTAATATTTTAGAATAAGGACCCGAATGAAATAGCTATTTTAGTGTGAACTATAATGCACGACATTTAATTGCAAGATTATTTAGGAAATTTCAAGTCCCCTTAAGTACTTCACAATCTTAAATAGCATAAAATTTTAATACCCAATGTTTAACATAACTTGACTGCGGATTTTATGCGTTTATGACAAAAATGGGCAAGCACAATTTATCAGGGTATTGTTTTCAGCTTAATAAAATAATTAAAATAAGATTTTTATTTCGCTCCCGTCTCTTGCAATCAATGCGAATATTTTTCGCATATAAAAATTCAGTCACGTTCTCCAAGAGAAATCTACAATCTCAATAATTCACGAACCTGTATATCTTAAAAAAATATATTTTTGGACATCCAAATTCCAGAGGAATCGTCACGGCAATTTTTCAGGAAAAGTCTAGAATCTCAATAATTCGCTGGACCTGTCTACCGTAATAAAATAAATTGCACATCCAAATTCCAGAGGAATCGTGATAGAAGCCGATTTTCGGAAACTCGAATCTCGGGGGGATTTCCGGGCAATCTGATGGGAGTGTTTTTCGCCTAATTTGGCCAACTCAAATCCGCGGAATTAAAAGAATGGAACATCGTGGATAATCGGCGATCAACGAAAATTGTTGGTGTCCAATTTGTCCGCGCGGTTCATCGCGAAGGAACTCGCGAGTTAAGCGGACACTTCCGAGACACCTTTACAGAACTAGACCTCGTGATAGTACCCTCAATTGATACGCGGTTGGCTGCGTGGGTGGAGGAAAAGCCCTGTGCCAGCAACGGCGGCTCGACGAATGAGTTAATGTGTCAGTCGTAAGCGCGATCCCGTCGCGACGCGCGCCTCATGACAACGGTGACTCGGTATCATCATAGTTAAGAGGGCTTTTCTTTTTTTTCCGTTTTTCTTTTTCGTAACAATATCGCGGTCGACCACCGATCCCTGTAAACCGAAAATTCCACCGAGCAACAACGTCCAAAAAATATTATTCTTAACTGTGTGTTCAGTTGATTTGACTCCGAAGAATTATTTTCGTTGAAAACATTTTATAAAATTTTATTTTGCTGAAAGTGAAGCGATCGAGTCCACATGTTACTGTAATTTTTAATATCATGTTTACTGTTCGTGTGTTCAGTTCTAATTGCTGAGACCGGAAGAAGAGTTATTTGGAACTGACGGTAGTTCTCAAAACACTGGTTATAGTGAAGCAATTATACTTTTTCAAAGTGTGTTCAGATAGATTTGTTAATTTTTGGAGTTAAGAAGAGATTGTTTAACTGTTGTTTCGAGTGAGTATCGTGGACCTTTGTATTTGTGTTTGGTTCCAGTGACGTCACTAGTATTGTTTGAACTGATAGACTTGAAGTTGATTTGTTAACGGTACTAATTAGTAAATCAGTGTGCAAATTAACATTCGACGGATCACTTTTGGACGAACATAATTTTCCACGCTGAAGAAACCGAAAATCTCCGAGTATTTTGAAGTTCGATTATGTGCGTTTCGCTTGTTTGGGCAACAAGTGTCGCTGACTTCCGGTGACGATTTCTGCCTTCCGAAAGTGTAAGTAACTATGTTTTGATTAACCTGGCCTGTAGATGTCGGTAATTTATTTGAAAAATTGTAGAAAACTTACGTGCGATAAAGCGAAAGCATAAAATGCGACGAAATACGCGACCATAACCTGTTCAATGCGTTTCTGACAATACTGTGACGTTTCTGTTACGTAGTAATATATGGCAGAAGGGAAATAGCCATGTTTATGGTGCTAGGGAAATCAGTAAAAACGAAATCATTAAACTGAATATTTATAAACGGAGTTGCTTTATTTTTAGAAGTGAAAGAGGTCTTGCCCTGGCGTGCAACAAGTATGGGGGAGAATGTTAGTGGCGCAAGGTTAAACAGAGTAATTTACAACCGGGTATAATGAGTTTGCCTTTTTATAACGGAATCGTAGAAGATCGTGAAATGAAATTAAAATTACGCACGTTCGTTCAGCCGTTCCGTTTAAATTTAAAATTTAGAAGTTTCCGTTTATTTAAATTCTGCAATGTAAATTGAATCAGAGAGTTTTCGCGAAAGTCTCTTGGATTTGTAAATTATGCTTTGTCGTTCAGGAAAGGTACGGAAGATCTGGAGAACGTTTTTAATGCATGACGCACTCGGATGGCTCCGTGCACGGCAATTATTAACCGCATCAATTAGGAACTCGCCCTTAAAGAATCAATTCCGTTAATGGAATAAACCGGTCATTAAAGCTATAAAAAATCACCCACTGCAAGCGTGATTTTTTTACAGCCTCAATATCCTTCGCATTTCACCCGTTAGCACATTTTATAACACGTATTGCAATGTGCCGCATTAAAAACGAACATTACATTTTTAGTTAAAGTATTCGCTTAAAATAATTTTATGTATGGAATCGCTACTTTTTTCCTTACAATTTCAGATTAAAATTGACAGTTTGATATAGGGAATCGCTACTTTTTTTATTACAATTTCTGATTAAAATTTTATTTAAATTGTTCAAATTCTTCACAATTCAGATTTAAATTGTAAAGATTCACAGTTTTAAGTACAGAAGCCTTAATTTTTCAATCGCAGTGCCAATTCTAGCTTAAACTTCACAATTTTATATACAGAAGCCAATTTTGTGCAGCTCATTTAATTTTCACTGATCTTTGACGAAATATATTGCAAAAATTACTTGCCCAGGGGCCATAAATAGTGAAAGTTTAATGAAAAAACCACACAAGGGCTCTTCAGAGCAACTTTCATTCTTAAAATGGAATGTCTATTGACTATTGACTATGACTGCTCATCGATGAAATTGCGTGCGACGACTATGAGGATGAGAAGGAAGGATTTGCATGATTCACCGACTAATTCATCTTTTCGTTTAACATGCGTATCCATCGTTCAGATTGTAGGAGACAAACTTTGTCCGTGGAGATTGTAAAGCGTCTCCCTTGAAGGGATAAGATCGATGTGGGCGCCCTACGTGATTTCCGGTCATGCGGCGATCTTTCTTCTCGAGATAAAACTCTCGTGCAGGGAGAAAGACTACGAGTAACGGATTACTTTTCACTCGAGGAATCAAGATTCAAACGGTGCCCCCGACGTTGGTAGCTGATGCTGTCCCTTCGTGACCCGGATAATGCATTTTCTTCTCTCCCTAATAGTACGCCGCCCTTCTCAAATAAATAAACCATCTTCTTCAACGATTAATACAGTTCTTTAAAAGTTATTGCAGAAAGTTGTTGCGGAGTCAGCCCTGAACTCAGCAAAATCAGTACAATACAATTTTTTATTTTCTCCGTTACTGTTCGATTCATAGTAAATATTCTTAATGAAAAAATTCGAAAGGAAAATTACTATGGAGGTTTTAACGCACTGAAATCACCATTATAGATTTTTATGGAAAATAAAAATTGAACAGGAGGCAAATAGCTTAACTAAGAAAATCTAGAAATTTCCAAAAAAAAATTAAAATTCTCAAAAGAAAAGAAGAAAGATTCAATTTTTCAGATTTGTTTTCTTTCTTTTGAAATTTCTTTCTTCTAAATTCTTTTAATCCAACTCCTGTTTTAAATTGCACCATATTAAAGCATCGTATTATTACAAATGCATTTCTACCATAAATGCATAAAATCCGCAGTCTAATTATGAACGAAAAATTGATCTACATATTTATTATTTGTTTTTAAATGTAACGGAGTAGAGTAACCTCAAATATGCACAACAGAGATGATGATAATCGATTTTCCATAATTTAATTTCAGATATTCTGTTAAATAATTTCTCTTGAAAATTGACAATGTTCGTACTTTAAAAAGTAGGCAGTATTAATTAGAAAGATCCACTATTTCCATTCTGTACAGCATCTTGAGTGTTTTTTTTTCCTGATGGAAATTGTGAATGGTTTGACGTCATTCCATCACTCTATACTGATGTATGAGATAGCGAGGAAGATAAGGGTATGACGTGCAGTTCGATCGCTCGTTAGATAAATGGGGGGACCAGGTATTCTCCTGTTCTCGTTCCTCTTTAAACCCCAGCTGCTACAATGACCCAGTCGCCTGGTTTGCTCGATATATTGATTTTCCGAGGACAACAGAAGGAGCCAGCGTGTTCAGCCCTGCTGCTCCAAAATAAGGAACAACTCTTCTGCGACTGCAGACAAGAATTATTGCGATGTCCCATCCATTCTTTTACACGTTCTGCCATCGCGTTTTATGACAGTCTCATGAATATTAAAAACACTTCTGTTGCCGGCAGTCGTTCTCTTCCGTAGAAAACAGCTGCGAGCTTTCAACTTCGGCGAGATACACAAAACATAACCTCTATATTTGCTTCCGTAAAATGTGTGCATGTCTGTTTGTTGGATAAATTTTTCGGAGAATTTTTAATGCTAAAAATGTCTAAATTGCCTGAAAATATTTACTGTATTCTTCAAGGAGCAGCATAAAAGTAATTTTAAAAATAATAGATTGAATAATAAATAATTTTATCAAGCTTAAAAGAGTGTCGAAAAAATACTTTGAAATCTATCATTTTCTCGAGCACTTCGCTTAAATTTTTTGAGCTATTATTTATTTTTTTATTTTAATTTTTACATTGTTTTTTGCTCCAGAAAGAACTGTCTCGTTACAACGCAAGAATCATTGCACGCATGCGAGGATCATTGCTTGCTGTTAAGGTTCAAGCGAAATGATCCGAGAAAGATTGAAAAACGCCGTTTCGTCGGCTCGAACGTTTTCAAAATGGCTTTTCTGTTTCAGGGTCGCCGCGAACGTTGAAATGAGGCTGCGTCGAAAGGAAGCGGGTGAAAGTAAGAATTAAAGGGGTTGCGCGAGAAAGCGTCGGTGGTGGCAGGGATCGCAATGATAGCCAATAAACCGTGATGAGTGAAAGAGTAGCAGCAGTCGGAGTGGTATTAATAAATTAGTGTCTAGTTGCTATAAATCAGCGTCGACAGGAGCATCGACAGTGACAGGAGACACGGCTGATAGGAGAGGAACAACGCGTATGGGAAGAGACCGGTGGCGGAGATGATGGGGACGTTGATGGACGGTGATCAATATTCGATGGCCTTGAAATTTAAGAAAGTATGATTCCCACTTAGAATCGTTTTAGCAATCACACAACGTTTAACCCCTCGAATCATATACTTTTCTCGTTAAACAATTTCCTGTCCCGCTGCAAACAACAGTGTGGGCATTTCGGACACCCGGTATACTACTCAGCTTACTCTACGCGAACACATTTGTATTTTCGGAACACGAAATTTAAAGTTCAGCATTATTATTTCTTAGGCATTGGCATGATTAAACTGCGAACCTTTGTGCAAATTATACAATTTTTTACTGTGTCAAGTATTGACCTTTCGATGACCTCGGGTTAGTACTTTTATACGGAGGGTAACAAGAAAATTTGTTTGCTTTAAAGGATAAAGTGGAATTGCACCTGGCGGGTGCATCGGTGTGTCAACATAGAAAATAAAGTCATAGAAAGTTATTTGTCTACATATTATTGTTTATTAATTTTTTCTGTTTTTACTTACGAAAGTGCAGTAACCTGTCCTATTTCCCAGAATCACCCTGTATATAACTTACGTATGTCACTATACTGTACTATACTATACTATACTATACTAAATGTATACTATATGTATACTATATGTATACTATACTATACTAAACAGTTGAGAATGCGAGATAAATTAGTAAAATAATTAACTATTGGTCCGAGGGCTCGAGGTAGGGCCGCAAAGGGTTAATATTTAGCAGACTCCGTTCGAGATTCGTTATTGTGGGGCAGCGGGGTTACAGAAAAATTGAGTGTGTTTCCTGGTCGGTTCCCAGTGATTCGAATGATCTCGAGCCGGTCACGAGGATGACGAAGGTGGCGGCTTAAGGGGTCGTCGAGGACGGAGAAGAGAAGGTGGCGAAGAGGAGGACAAGGAGGAGAGCAGACGCTGATCGCGCGTGTCGTCCGTGTGGGATCCGATCCGTCGTTGTCTATTCACGCTCGCGCGTGTGTGCGCGGAACGGTCCTGTGCGTGTGCCAGCGCGAAAGAAGACAATTGACTCGCAGCCTAGCCGCCGCCGTGCTTGCCGGGGGCCTTCTGACGTCACATCCTGTCCTCTGGCTAGTCGCGATCTCGTTTGGACCACGGCACATCAAGGTACGCAGATTTGTGCGTCCTCAATGTTTGGACGCAGATACGCTCGCTACCCGCGTCAGATCTCGCCGCCTCGTCTCGGATCTCGACTTCTTCATTTCCCTTTTTTCCCCTCTGACCGCGCTGTAGATCTCGATCGCTATCACTTCGCCGATAGATCGATTTCCCTCGCGGAGCTCTCCGCTTTCTGGGAGGGAGGACACCCGTGAGAACCGCGAGGCTGATTTCCGAGCTTCGAAGAAATGATCGGTGGTTCGGGAGTTTAATTATGCTACGCGTTGGGAGAGTGGTGTTTGGATTCGGTGATCAGAGTGAGCTCGGTTGTGGGAGGTTCGAGACCATCCCAGCGTGTGCGAGTGGGGAAAATGGTTTCCTTGAGTTGGTGATTTGGGCGAGTTTGACCATGATTGGAACGGTTGCAAGAGTAATTTATTGCTCCATGTGACGAAAGTGAGTTCGATTCTGAGAACTTGATCATAGAGATGATTATTGTGTCGTGAGTGGGGAAAATAGTATCCCTGATTTTCTTGGTGGTTTGAGAAGGTTTGACCATGATTTAGATGGTTGCAAGAGTAATTCATTGCTCCATGTGACGAAAGTGAGTTTGGTCCTGAGAGGTTGATCGTGGAGATAATTATTCTGTCGTGAGTGGGGAAAATAGTATCTTTGATTTTCTTGGTGGTTTGAGGGGGTTTGACCATGATTGAGACGGTTGTAAGAGGATCGAATAATGAGATTTGGACTTTATCAATCGTCAGGCAGTCTCCTAAGCGTACACGTCTTCAGGAATGATTTGTGTCCATAGATGCAGTGTTTGAGGATGTTTGGAGAAGTTTAGTGGCATTTGAGATTGCTCTCAATGACTCCCACTGTCTAATCGAGGACGATACTTTCTCATCTCATTGGTTCACTACAGAATTCTTACTACTCTTTGGAAACTAAGAATGAAGTATATGGTTTGAGTCTGTTTGAGCAAACATCACAGCCTAACCTGGACAATTATCTCTCAAGAGATTTGAAAAGAATTCAGACTAGACCACATAAGACACATAAAACTATTGTGAATAATAAAATTTGACGAAGTTTGAATGAGATTTGATAACGGAGTTTGAGGATGTGCCCAGAAGATAATATAAAATGATTTCATTTGTAGTGTAAAGAAGAATTCTCTTGCGTTTTCAGCGAAACGACAGCAATGGCGGACGACATGAAACGGATCCTCGGGGTCCTCGTTTGGGCGATCGTGTTCACAACGATCCTGGCAGACCTGATGGACTCGTCGGAGAGCGACCAGTCCGACGAAATGGACGGGTACACGACGACCAAGAGGACCTTCCCGGACAGGTGTCTCGTGAAAACTGAGCCAGGACCGTGCAAGCAGTACGTACACAAGTGGTCGTTCAACAAGACTGAAGGGAAATGCAGGATGTTCCCTTACGGTGGCTGTATGGGGAACGAGAACCGTTTCAACTCCGAAGCCGAGTGCCTTTATTATTGCGTGCGTGGTCCCGAACGTAAGCGTTTCACTTCAATTTTTACGTCTCCGGCAGCAATAGAAGCCGCGAAAATTTACATCAAAATTTATATTCACTGCTATATTTATCAATTTTTGTGAATATTTATCAATCAAATATATTTTTGAAGATACCTCTTGCGGAGACATTATAGTCTTCTTTTCTATTTCTAATGCCACAGCTGTCCGTTTAATTTAATCGTCAGAAACTCGGCAATTAAATATCGATTTTTATATTTCGGGTCAAAATAAACCTAGGCTTCGTTGCCGGAGGGTTAACATATTAGAATTTGCTTGTTGAGTTTGATGAAACTGTTAGGTTTGGCCAATCAAATTTTTGGCTTGGAATCTTTGGGAATTACATTGCAGTTGTAGGGATTCCCTTTTATTGAGGTTGATAAATCGAAGCTTGGTAAGGGAATTACGCGTTCTTGCAGATACCCTGCCGCCATACCTGGTCACAAAGGGCAGCGTCTTTGTGACCAGCACCACGACCACTACGAGCACACTGCCTTCTACCACCGCCATTATTCCGCGACCGACGTTTTCACCACCCGCACCAACGAGACCACCTGTACCGAGGTACAACAGGGGAAAGGTAATCTCGCTGCATTTGCATGTAGAACGGACTTTTGACAATCCCATGAGCCTGCAGGAAGTGAACGGTTCGCGAGATTAGATTCCGGGTCGTTGCCCTTCTGCAAGGTGAACACACCGATAGATATAAAAATATCAGCCGTACGGAAAGAACGCAAACTAATCAATCATAAAACTCCCACAACAATAAACTTTAATCTATACTGTTTCCCCAAACATTTTACTTCGCCATGCACCCAAATAATCACTGGACTGTGCATCTTTATGAAAAATAAATTTTTTCTTCATCGACAGAAACAGGAGCCCAACACAAACGTATTCGATCCGTTAAAAATTTTATACATCCTTAAATTTTTATATATTTTTCACCAAGAATATTGTACTTCTTGGTGTATAAAATATATTTAAAATATATTTCTCCACCTAGAAAAATATACTTCTTGGTGTATAAAATATATTGCTCCACCAAGAAGACCAAGGAAAATTGAAACAAGGAATCAAGCTGCACAATTAAAATAAAATTCAGCATAGCTCGGGCAGAACTTAGTCCCAAATGATTAAATAACGATCAACAGAAATGAACAATTGCGCGGAACAGCCATTTTAATCAGCACAACTCCATACACAACGGTTTAAAAACCAATTGGAAGAAGAGACTTTCGCCAACGAATACAAATTTTACAAATCCAGAGCTGCTTTTAATCGAGCTGATGGGGAATAATTATCTTTGTAGGAGCTGAGTTTCATGGAGTCGGGGTACGAGAAGACGTTCATGTTCGCGCAAAGTAACACGTTCATCCAGCTGGACGGGCCCGGCATCAAACTGTTCCAATTACGGTGAGACAGCCTCGAACAAACATGTCGAGTCAACACATGTGCCGCGTTAAACGTCCTCTAGTTTGTCGAGCCATTTTCGTCTCGATTTCCAGGCTGTGCCGCGAGATATCGTTCAAGTTTCGCACGAAACTGCCCCACGGCCTTCTGGTCTACCACAGCGTGAAGGATCGACCGGAGAGCTTGGATCCTTACGCGTTGTACGTGATCGTGGAGAAGGGTCAGTTGAAGGTCGTTCATGTGTTTGGAAAAAGATCGACCAGCTTGACGGTCGGCGAAGGGCTGAACAGGGACGAGTGGCATAGCGTTCTTGTGAGGATCGATGTACACGGAGCGAAACTGATCGCCAGAGTTGATGATAAACAGGAAGAGACCACGCTGAAAGTGTTGGAGCACGTGGTCAATTATGGCGTCTCGGAGGAACTGGCTTCCGTCGTTCTGATTGGAGGTGGGGGGAAAGATATTAGTTGAAATTTAATTTAAAATATTGTTATCGTGGTACAGTGTTTATTCGATACATGTCCAAAACGAGGGTCTGACCAGGGACATATATCGGCCAGGAGATATTACTCTTTGATCTAGAGGCCCCGGTTCATAGCCAAGGCATACTCAGCGGCATGGGGATAGTTCTGGGACTTTTATCGTCTAGTCATTTGGGACATATATAGAGTAAACACTGTATTATAATATTTATTCCATTAGTTCTCGTATTTGCTACTCAGAAATGGTTGCACTAATTCTCATCCCACAGTTTGCATCCACTTTTCTTGCATAATTTAATTTTGGAATAAAAAAATTTGTAGTATTTGATATGGGAAGGGATTGAATTTTTACACGAATTGGTTTACCAGTGTTTAATATGGGAAATCGATGGTAGTGGTAAAAATTTTGTGTTAATAGAGCAGACTGAGGATGTTTAATCAGATTTATATTTTCGGAAGTGGATTCAAAGAATGTCGAATGGTAATAAAGTTTATTTTTCGTACAGGTTGAAAATTGTTTTGTTTGTTTATGGCAGGATTGAGTTCCGAAGAGCGACTGCACGGTGTGAAGTACATAATAGAGTCCTTCGTCGGTTGCATAAGGGACATGGTCCTCAGTTCTGGCAAATCAGCGAGCGATTTGCTGCCAATTCAGCCACTAATTGCAACGAAGCATGAAAATGTGCAAGAAGGTTGCATAGACATGTGAGGCACAAGATGAATATATTTTTTTTCCACAGTATTTATTTTGATAGCTACGTACTTTTCGGAGTTTCAGAACATAATTGTGTATTTTAGGTGTAGGACAAGGGAGAATCTCTGTTTCATCTCTAACCAGTGTGTGAATCACTATAACAGTTTGACTTGTGACTGCTTTGGAACCAAGTATGAGGGGGAACGTTGCGATGTGTATAGTATGTGATTTTATAATAATTATTATTTTTTAAATTTTATTACTATTATTTATGAATGCAATTTTGTGAAGGAGCAGATGATAATTAATTGGTTTTTCCAGCGGCGACCATTTTAACGCTGAGAGGATCTTCTTATGTCTCGTTTCGCGTTTACGATTGGAAGGACAGGGTGCATTCGTCTGTGAACAGAATTAGCCTAGCATTCAAGGTACCTCTGTCAATATTATAATTCTAAATTAAAGATTTTTTATCCATCAAAAATACTGAAATAGTTTTTAGAATAGTGTCTCAGTTAAATATAATATAATAAATATTATTTCCATATGGTTCTCAATATTCAAGTGTCCATTTATTCATTTCAAGCTCTCGACATTGAAATAAAAATGGGCAAAGTTTAATCACAGAATCTCTTTTTTCGGAATAATAATTTTTTCTTTCTTCGGTAAACGTGGTTTCTTGGAATTGCATGTATTTTTTCTTTTATCTAGACAAAATGGGACGACTCAGCATTGTTTTACGCATCCGGCGAGATCGACGGGACTCCTCACTATGTCGCAGCCTCGATCATGAACGGATCCGTACACGTCGAGTTGGACTTCGGACACAATTCGAAGATTGCCACAGTGCTCGGCGATTATATCACTGCGAACCACTGGAACAATTTAACCATATTTCACAATGGATCTCTGGTTTTCGTCAGCTTGGACGACGAGACCAAAGTGCTCGAAGTCCCCGGGGAAAATTACAACATGATCATCGACCCGGAAATCTACATCGGTGGTGGGCCCGAATTGCACAAAAAAAAGGGTCTCCTCTCGCACAACAATTTCGCAGGTGAGCAAAACGATTAAATATTCCAGTAAAAAAAAGTATAAATAGAATTTAGACTTTTCAGCTTCGACCGAACAAATTTATTACTTAATTAAATTGATTTAATTAATTTTGTCGATGCTTGCTACTGCGCTGTTGTCATTGATCGCACAGCAAACGAACTTCCATTTATAAATTTATTATTCAGTTCAAATGATTTCGTTTGTTCTCGTTGATTGTAACCGTTAATTAAAAATGACCATTTTCAATCATTCCCAGGTTCGCTGAAGTACGTGTTCTTCAATGACAAGTCCATTATTTATGAATTGAAACGATCGAACCCAATGGTGCACTACATCGGTGTCTTGGAGCCAGAGTACTACGAGGCCGACGTCGATGTGATTCCAATAACGTATCCGTTCGCTGACAGCCATATTTGGTGGCCCCTGGCGCGAACCGATTCCCTAAAATTGAATTTCGATTTCAAAAGCTCGAAACCGATAGCTGTAGTGGCGTCGGGCAACGTTAAGAGCAATGGGGACCTTGGATACTGGGAGGTGAGACTCTTTGCGTCATAACGTACCGTGAATATTTTTCAGATATCAATATTCCATTTACAATTATTTCTATCAATGCAATTTTTATCTAAAAATTCCCAGTACCTATGAAACTGTAGAGAGAACACAAAAATTAAAATTCAGGTATTGCCAAATATTAATAGTACACTGTTCTATTTTTTTTTTTTTTTATAACATTCAAAGAACAAGTGATATTAAAATGCATCTTTTGTGTTTACGGTTTCTCTTCTCCTATAGATTTAGTAATAAATTGTCCATTTTAGTCTGCTCCTTCCAGTCATTATTTTTCCAGGTTTACGTTAAATAATGTGAATGTTTTTATTCATGTAAATGTATTTTGTTCACGCAGCTTCGGTTGGTGAACGACGAGATTCGTTTCAATCTGATCCCTGTGACCACCGAGAACATCACAGTCACATCTGCAGTGAAGTTTCCGCCGTATAACACATCCTGGCACGCGGTCGAGCTCAACTATACCAAAGGAGAACTTACTATATTGGTGGACTACAGGAACAAACAGAGCAAACTGTTCTCCATGACCTTCGAACTTGGCGACAAAGTTATCATCGGGAGTGGAAAGGGCAATGCAGGTAACTATACTGATTTAAAAAAGAATTACCCGAAACATGATATTATTTGACAAAATTTATTTATTTATCACATTTATTTATTTATTTGTCTCATAAATATATGAAAATCCACAATAAAAGGGAAACGTAATATTAATTTCAGCTTGAAATGCAAATGTTATCTTATTCTCTACAAATTCGGAAATCCCATAAATGCATGAAGATTCGATTTCTATTAATTAACAATAATTATGTGCACCTTAAATCAGGTTTGGTGGGGTGCATGAGAGAAATACGAATAAACGACGAAAGGATCGAGCCCAGATACGTGGTGAACACCAAAAGAGTAATCGGAGAGGTGGCATTGGATAACTGTCAGTTCGTGGACCCTTGTACCAGACCGAACACCTGCGAGCACGGCGGAAAGTGTTCTGTCAAAGAGGACAGAATCACCTGCGACTGCTCCGACACTGGTTACATCGGTAAAAATTGTCATTTCGGTGAGCAGCATCTTAAAACTTGGTCAACTTCACAAATACAGTCTTTTCTCGATATATGTCGCAAATATCTAGTCTCTAAAAGTCCCAGAACTGCCCCCACTGCCGCGGGGTATGATGAGCCAAGAAGCTCGAGAGGAGACCTCGGTCGCCAAGGAGTGTAACATAACCGATATATGTCCCTGGGTAGACCCGTGTTGTGGACATATATCGAGAAAACACTGTACTTTTATAAATTCGTCTACAATTAATAATGAATGTTGTCTTTAATTTCAGCACAATACCGGAAGACATGCGAAGAACTGGCTCTGTTAGGCTACACACAAGACGAGGTCTACAAAATCGACATCGACGGAAACGGCAGATTTCCGCCTGCTCTGGTGAAATGCGAATTTCAGTCTATAGAAGATTCGACGAAGACTATAGTGGAGCATAATTTACCTTCGCAGGTGGACGTGAGGTCCATCGCAGAGTCCGATTTTTCTTTTAATATTAAGTATAGAGAGTTTACTGGGGAGATGCTGCAAGAATTGATCTCTCATTCGTTGTACTGCAGTCAGTATGTCAAATACGATTGCTATAAGGCGCCACTAGAGCTGCATAGCGCTACGTGGTTCATGAGCTCGAAAGGGACCACTGTGGACTACATAGGAAACGTGAATAGAGGATCCTGTCCTTGTGGAAGTGAGCACAGTTTTTAGACAATACTAATACTTGTGTCAGCATATTTGTGACATTTTTCTGATTAAAATGAGTCCAAACATGACATACTTCGGAGCATACTTGCTTGCTTAATTCCCGATTTAGTGGAACCTCGATTATCCGAACCAATGACTTCTTCATTACGTGTTTAATTCGTGTGAGCAGTTCAATATATAGCGACCTAATCGAACTACGGTAGCTGGTAATTGTTTTACAATTCAAACAGTGTGTCTCCTTGACTAGTTCGGATAATCGAGGTTCGACTGTATCGAGGATTAAGCAGGTAAACATGATCAAAATTGTGTCGTGTTTGTAGTCGTATGAATCAGAAAAACACCACCAATATATTGGCAAGGGTTTCGCAAAAAAAATAATTAAAAAGATATGAAAAAGATGAATATTTTGTTGATTCAGTGAACAGGACCTGCGTCGATCAGAACCTAAGTTGCAACTGCGACGTTTCCGCCGGTAATGCTGGGAAATGGCTCTCCGACGAAGGTTACTATGAAACTCCAGACTCTCTTGGCATCACAGAGATGATCTTCCTTCAGCAAAGAGACCTCGAAGAGGATGCCCAAGGTCGCATTACCTTGGGCCCACTGGAATGCGTCGAAACGAGTGAGTGAACTCACAAGAGTTAATTATATAATGTAATGCAAAACAGTTTCTATAAAAATTGACTCCCCATGCCAGATACTCAAAAATACGTAGTCACCTTCACAACCTCACAATCTTACATCGAAGTGCCAGGCTGGCGGAAGGGAGACATAGCCTTCAGCTTCAGGACAACCGGAGAAAAAGCTATTCTACTGTACCAGCCACCAATCCGGAGCAACTATCCGTCCTTCATGGTAGCCCTAACGTCAGACTACCAGCTGACTTTCAATTTTACCCTGAACACTGGAACGATCAGTGAGTTGGAGGTGACGAGCAGACGAAAGCTGAACAACGGCGAGTGGCAGAAGATCTGGATTGATTACAATGATTATCACGTCAGGTTCATGATCAACACTGACTTCCAGATGGTCGATCTTCTGCCTGAGGAGGAGTTCGGGCCCTTCGAGGGCTCTATGTTCATTGGGGGTGCAACTGCGTGAGTGACTTTTTGCAAGCAGGATTTTCAATTTAAAAATCTGAAACAAATTGCAGAGTATGTGTTTGCTTGCTGGACATGTCTCAGATTTTTCTCCAAATTTCTAAACATTGTTAACTAGGCAAAATGGGCCAAAAACTGATTTTTCGATTTTACCCCATACCTACCCTCCCGATTGAGATATGGGGTTGAAATTTTACACAGTATGTTTTCTCCTGATGCCCTATCGAATGACCTATCGACCATATAATTCGACTCAAGGGCGCTTTAGATCTCCTTATCTGGCTATACCCTTTCTCAAAAATTGCAACTAATAAATAATAGGTTATAAAATCGTGATAAAATTTGACTGTATAAATTTCCTAGCATTGCTCTATGGTTGAATAAGATATTTAGTTTATTGGAGTCTGTAAAAGCGAAATAAAATTAGATCGTGTCATTTTCCGAACGTTCTAATGGCCCCGTAGAGAACACCTGCGGACTTCATCAGTCCGTCAAGGTTTAATCGGCTGTTTCCGCGGTCTCGTCGTGAACGGAGAGATCCTAGACATCCATAGCTACATGTCCGTCCATCTGTCAGAGATTATAAAGGACTGCAAGCCCTCCTGTCAGCCGAATAAGTGTCAAAACGGCGCCAGGTGCGTCGAACTCTGGAGCAACTTCGAATGCGTCTGCGAGAACAGATGGGCTCACCTCGGCACCTACTGCGAGAGGAGTAAGATTCAGTAATTACCAGTCACTACGGCTGAACTGTGCTCCATCGTAAATAATCTTGTTCATTAACGACCAGACATAAACGAGAAAGCCCTGACTTTCACGTCGCAAGGAGCTTTTTTGAAGAAGAATTACTTCGGCACGGACGAAGAGAACGAAGAATCATTGCTGCTGAAAAGTATACTGCTGCAGAATGTCCTGATCAATTTGAGGACCTACGACACTCATTCGTTGATCCTCTATGCTAACGATCACTTGAACAACTTCGCCCATTTGTACATAGCGAACGAGTCGATTGTGTATTTGTTCAACTCTGGGAACGAAATTAAAAATATCACTGTGGAATATCCAGGTAAATTAATTGGATTGTTTATCATTGAATATGATCTTTCAGCTCCAATTTGAGCCCAATTAAACGACTCTGCCATAAAGTGCGATCTTTCAGCTTCAATTTTAGTCCTCAAACAATCGTAAATTCGTTCGGGAATAGATTCTATACTCGATTCGTAGTAACACCATAAGATCCAATCATTCTTCTCCGAGCTACCAATGAAGATATATCAATTGTTTAACTTGACATCCGTTTAGTTTGGCTTGTAAAAGTGGAACGTAAAAATTTTCAATAAAAAAAGATGTTAACTACAGGTGACTGTACTTGTTCGAATTTTGAGAATTACATTCATTACATAAAGTTAATCTACATTTGAGAATGCACAATTTTCAGGTGCGAACACAGGGATCTCAGTGCAAATAGCCATAATCCGAAACGATAAATCGACAACGCTACATGTGAACGAGCACAACGTTACCCTAAACGCAACACCGGTGCTCCTGGAGACCTACTGGAACAAGCCGTGGATAAATCCTGAAAAAGAAGTCCTGGCACCTCAGCGACCGCCAGCATCGCCCACCAACTACTTCCAGGTGAGATTTCAGGCAGTCGACTCGAATCGAATGTACGCAATGATCAGGGATCTTACATAGGTGAATCTAGGAGGCTTCGACCCGGACGATCTGCTGAGAGTGGGCAAGGAGGGAGCCCTGATCAAAGGCTATGTGGGCTGTCTCCGCGGGCTCATGATCGGGGAGTACCTGGTCGACCTGCCTAACCTCGCCAACGAGGCGAACCACGAAGGCAGCAAGGGAGTGCTGCCTGACTGTCAAATGAAGTGCGACGCTGTGCCTTGCAAGAATTTGGGAATTTGCACGGAGGATTTCGGCAGGCAGGAGTCCTCCTGCAATTGCGAGCTCACGTCGTATTTCGGGGAGCACTGTGCTGATGGTGATTGTTATTAAATTGTTCAAACTTTCGAGAAGTATAGTGATTTCTCTATATATGTCGCCATGACCTGGATGATAAATGTCGCGGAGCTATCCCCACTACCGCGGGGTATAGCCCCTGAGAGGCCCCGAAGCTCGAGAGGCCTCGGACGCTGAGGAGTGTAAACATAACACGGGTATGTCTCCTGGACGATATATGTCACTAGTGTTGTTGACATATATCGAGAATTCACTGTACTTAATTGGCAGTCGGTGGCCCTTTCTCGCTGTGAATTCAAGATTATTACAGACAAAGCTATAAACGATTTTATACACTGTCATAATCACGATGTACATTATCATAACTTCACCACACCCTGCCAGAATCTCAAATTCTAACGCTCAGACCAATATTTCTTAGAAAAGGGAGCAGACTTCAGTGGTGAGAGTGTTCTCCAACGTCAATTCGAGCTAGTTGGCCCAGTGAACCAGGTGAAGGTCCAATTAGCGTTCTCCACGAGTGAACTTCGCAAACGTACCACGGCGCTGTTGCTTCTACAAACAGAGAACAAGTAAGTTATCTCTTCGGTCACGCATTTTTCCGATGTCTCTTCTTGAGCGTCTTGGATGTCCTTCGAAAACTTTTCTTTCCAGAAGAAGCTACTACCTGCTGGTCGCTCTGACATCTGAGGGTCAGCTCATATTCGCAGAGGACAGGGAGGGTGCGGAAGGGTTTCCTCATGGTGTTCGTCTGAACGACAGGAACTTCCTGAGCGGCGCACGGCATAGCGTTTATTATGTTCGGGACAACAATACCGCTACACTTTTGGTACGTTTATCAAATAATTAAATTTAAATCGACTAAGAAATTTTTACACCCTATTGTCCGCTTAAGTGTCGCATTTTCCCTGCTTGAATGTCGCGTAGTTATCCCCACTACTGCGGATATCCGGTTAAGTGTCGCCACGCGGACCCGATCCTGCGACACTTAAGCGGACAATACTTTAATTTGCTCAGAATTACCTTTCCTTTAAAGAAAGAATATTTTTTCCTATTTCTTAAAGAATTAAACATCTTCCTACAGTTTTAAATTACACCAAATCGTTTCTGTCATAAATGTATAAAATCGGCAGTCGAGTGACAATAGATCAACGATCGTTTTGTATGCAGATCGATCGCGAACAAGTGCCGATATCGCCGCTCTATGAACTGAACGTAGCCACTCTCGTCGGCAAAGACTCGAGCCCCGGGATGACAGAGATCCAGCTAGGCGGTTTGAACACAACCGATTCCCGATTCAGCGCCTACAAAGGATACACCGGCTGTCTGAGCAGTGAGTGAGACGATTGTACGATTCACGATTTCAAAAAACAAAAACAAACAAAAAAAAACCGGATAGTCCAGTTGTCCCCGAACGATCATCCGGAACGACGTGCGATGTCGCTGTTCTAACGGAATACTGTCTTTCTTATGTTAGACAAAACGATCGTCAGCCACTATGCGAATTCGAAATGACGGATACCCTCTTCTTGTAGACGTCGTGGTATCGATCAACGGAGGTCCTGGCATGAAGCCACTCGAGGAATATATGCTCTTTACGAAACAGGGAAGTGAAACTGTCAGGGCGACGATACCGGCCGGTGTACGCAGCGCCCAGTGCGCAGTCTTTCACGCGCAGCCACGTGGCCCGGACCCGCCCAGAAATGACAGCGTGGTGAGAAATTATTTTTACAACGTTACATTAAACTGATCCGGCTTCGTTGCTGTGTACAAATACTTTTTTCGGCCACTGTAGACTGTCTCATTAAAATCGAAATAAACAGGCAACTTAAAAAAAACACATGATTAATGGCAAAATCATGGTATATCGGTATACCATAACCGCGCAAAGTGTAGGCACGTTCACGCGAGGCTACGCCCCTTAGTAGCCACGCCCCTGAGTCGCCACGCCCCTAAGTAACCACGCCCCGCGGTAGCCTCGCCTCTTAATAGCCACGCCCCTTGGTAGCCACGCCTCATTTGTCCTGTAATAATTAAAACAACGAATGAATTGCGATTTTTTATTGCAGGGCCGTGACAGGGCGTGGGTGGAGGACCCACCGGAAAGAATCCTGTACAAATCCCAATATTCGGACGCTACCCAAGAAGAACAAGGTGCCGGTACTTACATCTTCATCGTGCTTTGCGGTGTGTTCGTCACGGCAGTGATCGGTTGCATTTACGAGGTCTGGCGAAGCGCCAGGAAGGACCGAAGACGCAGAAGGGCGTCGGTTGTCTCGGCCACGTCGACAGTGCCAGCTTCCAGTTCCCAAAGATGGCAGTCGCCGCAGTATACGGACACTCTGGCAAGCGGCGTGAAAACGGTAGGCTTCAAGAACGTCACCGAGGACGAGAAGAGACCGAACGGCACTCACATCAAGCCGCCATCGAGCAAAGAGTACAAACCGCTGTCCAACGCGGACTCTAAAGACATAGTGAACGATAAAAGGGTTCATATTAAAGGTACGATCTCAGTTATTTGGAAATTTCGATACGATCTCCATTATTTGCAAAAACCAAAATATTAATCGCACTTTTTTTCCATTCGACTATATAAGGAGGCATAAATTCTCTTCAATTTTGTGAATGACTACTTCCAATAATTTTATATCGGTGCAGAGAAATCCACAATCTACTAACGAGTATTAACCGTCCGATAACGAAGTCCGTGTCTATCTTGACCCAGAGTATCGTAATCGTCATTCGATTACTCAGTTTATGGTGAATTTATTAGACGAACAATTATTGCTTTAGAGACAGAAATATAAATTAGAATAGAAAAGTTTTTGAATAAAAATTTTAATTTTTCTAATTAATTAAAAATTTTATTTTGTAAATTGAAATATATTAATACTATGTCTTTGTCTAGGAAAGTGTAACAACTTCGTTCTAAATAATCAACTGATTTTTGAAGTGTTTCTGTATCGCGATGAAATGATTAATGATCACGTTATGCTAGCTACTAATTCGTATAGTGTTTGAGGCAATGGTCGCTTTTAATTTGCAGCAGACGACGAGTCAGAGAAGAAGGAGCTCCTAGGGGTAAATACGGGCATCGTCACTAAACCTCCGAAACGAAATCCATTCGGAAAGGTTTTTTTCTTTTTTTTAAATCAAATTTATATATTAAGTTCCAAGCAGCTTTCAAAGAGGACTATAGATCAACCACTGTACGTACATTTATTGAATGCAAACCAATGCAGTTTGTGCATTTAACTCGGAGATTACAGTATTAATTGCATTTTAACTGTCCACTTTGCAGGCTGGCTGTGAAAAGCTTTAAAACAGGTTTTTTTTTAAATTAAAACAACGCAATGACATAATATTCAATTTTAGCAGTACTTGAAAGTAACAAAATTTTTCTCACGTTGCAATTAAATTTAGCTTTTTTTAAGAAAATATTTGCATTTTGATTCGCCTAAGAAATGTTAATTTTCGTCAAGTAGTTTAAAGAAACTGTTGTTCATTGCATGTTGCAACAGTGATGTGCAGAATTAAGAATTCGCGTACACAATAAATGATAATAATGAAAATACTAAATGCTTCCTTTGTAGTCGATGGAAGATCTGCGAGAGGAAGAGGAAGAGGAGGAGGTCGAAGAAGAGGAAGAAGAAGAGAAGGTGGAAGATGACTCGAAACCGACTGACCAAGACGAGACGGAGACGGATCAGCCAAAAGTGGAGAGCACAGACGAGAAAGATTTCGTGAAGTCGGTAAGGAAAACTCCGAGAAGTTACTCCTTGAATAGATAGATAACAGAAAACCTTCTGGACCCCGAAGATCCTCCGAGAAACCTAACCTCAAAATCGAATAACTCGTTCAACGCGATGTTGATGTCAAGCAGAAGGTGTTCCTCGATACACCATTCCTTTAACTATTTTTTTAAATATTCTATAAATCAATAATAATTCACACCACATAAGTAATTATGTTCCCTTTGAAGTAAGACTGAGCTAAAAGACATAACTACAGCAAAAGAACTGACAACTAGTAAATAAAATAATTGAAACTTTGAACGTGTCACATGATCTCAAGAAGCTTAACGCTAGAACCACTGAACACTAAAAAACAATAGAAACAAAGTTTTTGTGCGACTTTTGTCACTATCTATGCTTGAACAAATAAGCTTATTTAGTATTTTCTTGTGAAAGCTTCCTTGCCAATTTCAATAATTGTGTAAATGAGCGACCTGGAAGCCGCCATTTTATAAATCTCAGTGGTTCCAGTGTTAAAATAGAATTCGTCGATTTTTCGTGTATCCGAAAACGAAAGTGCACAAGTTCTAGTAAAAATACGAATTCTAGTCGAAAAGCGAAACAAAATGGCGGATCTCGGTGCCAGAAGGGATTTTTTTCGCAAAAACCGAATGCGATGGTCGTCTAAACGAGACCTCGAGTTCAAGGACTGACTTTTCCACTGGTAGAATAAATGTTCTCAAGACTGTCATGCGCAACCATCGATATTATTCATCCTCCCTCCCATTGTCACCCACGTTTTTGTTTTTACTTTTACCCTCGCCGGCTTTGTATGTGTATTTTGACGTTTTTTCTCCTTTTTCAAATAAATATGCAATATTGATTATGTTATGTGCGAACGACGAATAAAAACATCCTTGATGAAAACGCTCCCAAGAGATTCATTTGCTCACCACCGAACGAAATCACGAGAGAACGGGAAAAGAGAAACGCGCGAGACTTAGGCGTTTGTGCAATTTTGGAAGTTGGAGGGAACGTAATAAAATGAGACAATGTCGTACTTTCAGCCGGATAATTCGACTAGGATAAGTATCGAGGAGAACGTTGAGTCGTTAGACAGCAAGCCCGAACACAGTGACGCAAATGCGGAGAACCAATCTGGAGGTATCGCTATTATAGTCAGCGAAAGCTCAAATGTCCGCTCGAGGCCAGTCTCCCCACTCTAATACCATTTTCTAATCGCATCATAATTTTATTTTCAATTTTATGTTCTGTTCGAATAATTCCCGCGACAGTAACGACCACAGAAATAATTTCAAATAAATTCAAAAAATTCACGAATAAATTGAGTGACCGGATGACCTTGAGCAGCCAATTGATTTTAATTCGGCTACAGTTACGAAGCTTGTTGCATTGTCTGAATCATCTGTGCTCTTCTCTGTCCTCGAAAGAATTTCCACTACAATAAAAAGAATCACGTTCAATGGAGATTACGTTAGTAACAATAGTTTCCCAAACAAACGGTTGCACTTCATTGCTATTTCGAAGAATGTAAAATAGCCTGGTGGAGAATAAACGATACATTTATCGAAAAATGAGGCCATTCGTTGTACTAACTTTTATCGCATGAATAATTTCGCCAAGTCAGTAGGGAAGAAAAACAATAGTTGAGATTGTACTAATTGTGACTGCGAATAGACAAATGCGAAACGAATTATCGTTTCGATCCTAACCAATGCATCAATCAATATTGCATGAGACCAAAAACGAATGCATTCATTGCATGCACCGTTAGAAACTTTCTGTTTAGGAAGCAAGTTAATTATAGTTTCGGCATACATCCTATTATTCAGCTTTCATTCATTCGAATGACGGTAGAAACGTTCTTTGGTCGGTTTGTTTTAAACAGACTTTCTCGCCTCATTTAGGTGAACATGTGCAATGATATCAAGCAACGATCGACAATCGAAAATCCGTCTTCAGGTCAGTAATTTTAACAAACTATTTCGCAAACAAATAGAATCCGGTTTTTAAAAGCAACACATTGTCGCCTAGCAGATTAGTTTTATACTGAAAACCCTGATCAAGGATTTAAAAACTTCAGTGACAAAATTTGAATCAATACAGCAATACAGTGTTTACTCGATATATGTCGATAACACGGGTCTAGCCAGGGACGTATATCGGCCAGGAGATGCTATTCTTTCAGAAAGGGACAACGAAGTCCTAGAGGCCTCGGTTCGAGGTTTATATCCTCACGGGATATACCAGTGGGGATAGACCTAGGACTTTTATCAGCTAGACATTTGCGACATATATAGAGTAACCACTGTATTTATGTATTTCTAAACATTGTTTTCACAGTTCTTACATTTCGCAAACAAATGGAATCCGTTTCTCAACAGAAGCCCCTGTTGTCTAGCAAATTAATTTTCCATCACAAATTATATGTTTACAAAAATTGTTTTCACAGTTCGATATACCATAGATCCATTTCCAAATGGAACTGAATTAAGATTTGATCCTGTACGGGTTGATCTACGAGATAATTGAGTAGCTCTAGGTCTAATGACGAGCTCGTGACGCTTACCCTGAACAATAACATAACTTTGTAGATACTACGAAGCCTTTGTTTTACAAACTGCCACCTATGTTCCTGTCGGACAACATGAGAACATTCGGAAGTCCGCTGAACTATCTGGGCGTCCCGAATTTTCACCCAAGACGCCCACGCTCCATAGAATCGGTGCTGTCCCTGGACTGATCATCCCGATCGCGTAGATCGTTTATCTTCTTATCGCATTATCCATCGAAACGACGACAACGAAAAAGCAAATCGACGAAAGGAGTTGCTCTTCACTCGGAATTTCATGGAGAAGTATGTGTATTGTTACTTATGACGCCGTAAAATTTCATTCACGAAGAAAACTGTGGTACGATATTGTACATGACAATGTAATTGAGCTGTGTTATTTTTAGACTGCAGATTTTATGCGTTCGTTGCAGAAATGAGAAATATAAAACGGGAATGGCTATTGATACAAAAAGCAACTCTCTACTTAGCTCCCAGCCATTTTGCATAAACATCCGCAGTCTAATGATCATATTTCGTGTATTTACAGTCGCTCATAAAAGTGTTTGGACAAATTTCTACAATAAAACAGTCGCCTAAAATATAGTGACAAAATGCATTATAATGCAATAACAATAGCAAAACAGTGAGTTGCAAAACATATTTTGGAAACACGTTCGAAATATAATGCAGACAAGTTTAAACAATAATACAGAAATGTTTAAAATGTCACAGAGACATGTTTATATTTTAATGAAATGTTTAAAATATATATCTATTATATTCTTGTCAATGTAAATAATATATTTTGAAAACGAAAATTTTTATAGATCTATGGATGGTCGAAATACTTCCATGAACGACTGTGCCTTGCTAAAAAATAACCATTTGTATCATATATTGCTAACAGTATTGACAATTCAACATCGTTTTTGATCATCGTTCATTTGACACATGTGTTACAATGGTGTGTCAAAGTGTTGCTATAGTTCAACAATTGTACAATGAATGTGCTAAACAAAAAAGTCGTTCCACGAAAGTATAGAAAGAACACGCGAGAACGAATGTCTAGACGAAATATTTTATTATAGTTCGAGCATATCCGAAACAAGGTTCCGTAAATTACTTTAGGGATAGATGTGCGTTTTCAAACGTGAATGTAGATCGAATGCAACAAAAGCGTGATATTCCCTTCGCAATTGCGTATCATGTGTCGAGCGCGACAGATATTTGTTCACATTTAATTAAAAAGAAATGAATTTTATAGAAATAAAATTATTTCTGATACACATGTGCTGAGTCTTTTTTAATTATTTATAGGAATTATTAGTACGTTAAAATGCAGTTACGGAAGATTTTGCAAGTGCAAATGCAAGTAACTCATTTATAAAATCAGAAAGGATACGAGAGCACCGGGGTTTTTGTACCTCCGATATAGTACTGTCCCCAAACTAAATTCTAGCCTGGATCAGATCCCACACCCACGGTAGAACGAAACGTTTAGCCCGGATCAGATCCAACACCCACCACATACTTAAGATCCGTACAGACTGTGCATATAGTGGCAAGAAGACTGTCCATATAGTGGAAAAATGCTGAAACTGGTAGGCAAACGTTACTAGCAGATGCTAACTCAACGGTTTCTTTCGAAATCGATAGTGGCACAGACGAGGTATAGGAGTAGACCAATCACCATTTGGAGTTTCGTGTCTCACGATCTGAAATACCGACATCGCTAAAAATCAGTGGTTCTCTTGCGCCCTCTGCCCAAATAGAACAGCCAACTGACGGTATTAGTTTCACAATATTTGACACGGAATTGTAAAAGATCTCTAGAGCTCCATGAACAGGTGACAGAAAAATACATAAGTTAATTAATCTGTTTCGTCTGTGGTATCATTTGACCTTGATTTCCTACGACTATAGACTTACCATCTGTTGGTATCAATCGGCTACTAGTTTGAGCGTTTTGCCACTATGTTGAATGGCGTTATTTTTTAATTTTACATAATATTTATTTATAAATTATACACTTCGTATTAAGTTAATAATCTTAACTGACAAGGAGCGTAAATCATATAATTTTAGTAATCGAAGCTAGAAAATTACAGATTACGAATATAATTTTCAACTTGGTAAATTGTTTATTGACTTTGTAGTTGATCGTTTATTTAAAAAATTTACGTAAAGTTTCGATCGAAAAGTACCACTGTGCCATCATATCCGGTCACGTAAAATCGATATCCTGCAATTGGCACACTGCCATCGATCTCTGTCAGCGTTAATTACGGACGCCAAATATCCTCGATTTATCTTACCAGATTGAGATGTACGACGCGAGTGGTGGTTAGGGTTGCGGAAATAAACGGCAAACTTTGTTTGATAATTATCAAAAATATTATTAATGAAAATACATCGACTTACAAACAACACAAACGGAAGAGCGCACGCTGGTGCCAAGCGGGTAGGTATCTACTTTCGAAACAACGGCGATAATGTACAGTTCTAACGGTCACACAATAAATAGTATCACATTCTGAAGATCCGGTCGTCATTTTGAACCCATCCGCGGAAGATCTCGTTACGCTCGAAACTAAAATAACAACGACATGTCTATGACTTCGGTAATATTGGCCATACTCCATTGTCACATTTCTTATACTGGGTGTCCGACTCCAATTAACACTACATAATCATCCCCCGATCTATACATCCCTCAAACGAGTATTTCAAATAAAATAAAATAAAAATTCAGATTTATTTAAGTGATCACTTTCAAGATCTCATAGTGATTTTTATTCTTGCAAATGAAAAAAAATACATTTATTTACCCAGATTTTTTTACCCAAATTGCTAAATTATGCTGATCAACTCTGACCCTTGAAACAAAACGAGTTTTTGCTTTTCAAACACTTCTTCGAGTAATGTTTAAGAGATAATTGCGTGGTTAAACGAGAACATGGCACGCTGTATATACAGCTATCGATGTCAGCAATTTATAGAGGCGTATAGTATGTATAGTTATTCTTTACAATAACTCTGTTTACCAACGATTATCGACGGACCAGCACGGATACCGCGGGTATCCGACGGGGTAACCGTGTCTAAACGAACGATCGGGATCACGATCCGATTTTTGCTCGTGAAAAATACGTTTAATAAGGATCAGTCTTCTTGATGCTTGAAGCAGCTCGGGGCTAAGCCGCCGAATCACTCCGACAGAACTTTCAGAGTAAACTACAGCTCGTGATTCCTCGTCATTCGTCCGGATTAACGAGTTCCGCGGCTGACGTCACTCGACCGCGGAAAAACGCTCGAAAGTTTTCGGCGACATCGAGAAGTCGACCTGACACGACGAGCTGGCGTTAAACTGTTCAACATGCTCTACCTTCTCATTCGCGAATTACGATTTCTCGTACATTTTTCACAAATTTTGGTGCAGACGTCCCTGTATCTTGCAATTAATTCAGACAACGTTTATTTTGTATATGAATCCGCAGACTGTTTATCATTGATTTCTCTTATTTGAAATCGTATAACTGACACTCAAAATAATCGTCAAATCAAGTCTCCTCTATCTGCCAATCCTACTCAAACTTCTTCAAACTTCCTCAAACTTGCTTATATGCAACCATCAGACATCATCTCACAGATCAGACTACTTAGGACAACCGTCAAACGCCATCAAACGCAATTAATTCACACAACTTTCATTTTGTATATGAATCCGCAGTTTATTTATCATTGATTTCTCTTTTTGCAGAAATAATCGTCAAATCAAGTCTCCCCAATCTGTCAATCCTGCTCAAACTTCCTCAAACTTGCTTATACCCAACCATCAGACATCATCTCACAGATCAGACTACCTAGGACAACCGTCAAACGCCATCAAACGCCGCCAAACTCCATCAAACGCCGTCAAACGCCAGCTAGTCGGTCGCAGATCGTTCATTCAACCTCAGATCACACCAGCACTTATAATACAAGAGTGAAACAAGTAATCTCTCAGCGTGACACAGAGATCTACGGTCCATCACTATACTGTAAACACCGACCGTCACCCCCTCCGTCAATTATCCTGCATCTCACACACAACTTGTGTCCAATCCTCTCGGACCTATCACGAATAAACTATGTCAGCGTCCCTCGCGCTTCAAACGGGTCTCTGATCATTTTCTTCTTGTGCGTTCCACATGGTCATCGAGAACTCCTCCTTGCGGAGCTCGGTGTTCTCCAGGATACGGTTTTCCGGGACAGCGTAGGTGGTCCTTCCGGTCAGCTTCAAGGACTTTAAACCAGGAAACCACTTTAACAGCCGCCACCATTTCTTCCCGGATCCGTCCACATTCGAAACCTTCACAGCGTACCTCGCCGGCGTTCGCCTCTTAGGTCCGCTATTCCTGTGAAACCTCAACGATCCATCGATCGGACGATCCTCCTTTTCCAGGACCTCGTGATCTCTGACATCCCGCCTCTTGTTTTTAGCTTCGAAGTCGTCGCGGATGCTCTGCGAGTCCATCGCAACGCGTTCGATTAAAGATGTCGTCTGCTTGGGGCTGTCTTCTTTCACAGAGTTGCCTGAACACTCGGTGCTCTCGTGAACCACTGTGCCTGTCCCAGCTGTACCCACTGTCCTGGAACCATAAGCGCCCATGGCTCGCTGCTGAGACCTGGAGAGGCTCGAGTAGGACCTTTGCTCGTTGCGAATTGCCAGGCCTGGGATCCTGCAACTCCTCGATAATGTTTCCTGCGGACATAAAGCGACCAGAGTGATGTTAACAGTTATTGTGCGTACAATTCGATGCAGAAATGGGCTGGTTGCTATAAAAGTTAATTGCACAAAAAGTCAATGGAAAATATCAAGGCCAGTCGATTCTAGCAGGTGATTGTTTGAATTTGAACCTTCATTTTCTTATGTAATTCGCGATGGTGATTTTCCATCATGATGGGTCTGGGGTTGTACGTGTTCTTTAACGGTAACGTTGCTCACCATGAAAGCCACACGAAATTTGTTCGACATGATGTTGTACAGGATCGGATTAATCGTTGTGGACATATAATAAAGAACACCGGACGTGTAGGTCATCAAAAGATAGAGGAACGCCATGCCCTTGCTATTTGACGTTATGTGATCCGCCTCGGTCCCATAAACGGCGATCAACCGTTGCACGTGAAACGGTGCCCAGCAGATGAAAAACGCTATGACAACCGCAACTGTAACAGATTTTATATATAGCTTAATGAAAAGTAACTTTATCAGTACTTTTATCAGTAACTTCTACTAACTGTAATCAATATTTTTGTCTCTATCTGTTACCAATTTTTGCAAATCTTATAATTACATTAAAAAATTGCATTAACAATTAACATAACGCAATTGCATTAACGCTATAACAATCAAAGGGGCTGTTTCATTTACCGTCTCCCTGAACTTTCCAGTTCCCTGTCCCGCAGAGTAATTAAACTAATTAATACATGCTCTTATTCTGGCTGGAAATGAGAAGTGTAGAGCATAAATTCACCGAAAGCGCTATATTACGCATACTTTTCTTCGTATTCTGCTTCATCGTCTGAATGGTTTGATAAATCGCTATGATTATGTTAAATCACGGCCCTTTCGAAACACTCCGATGGCGAATTTAAATTGCACTCGGAAAATCTCGCTCGCAAATCACGGTAACCTCGCGAGATTGTCTAACTTCGAAGAAACACAAAACGGTTTAAAACCTCGGAAGCTAATTAACCTGATTAAAACACGTCGCTGGTAATGGGGACGTTCAGTTTGTTGCAATTGGAAGATGAAATTATCCGTCTTAAGTAAATAGAAGGGAAGTGTCAGAGCGAAGTTTAATTGGTCTTTAATTCGCTGTTAGGGTAATGTGATCAAGGAGTGTTCTCGAAGCAATTTTATCGTTTCTTTCTTTTTGTCTTGTTTTCTACGCTTTACTATGATGTTAGAACATCAAGTAAAAATTATAACATTATATTCAATAGGAATTTGCAACACCAGATACTCGTTCCTACAAAGTTTTAATTTATTAATCTGAAAATAAGGAATAATTTAAATTTTGGGTTAAACTTCACTTTGACAAACCAGAAATTTTTCACTTTTTACTGTACAATCCTGTAAATCTTGACGAGAAAATGCCAAAAATTGAAGTTTCAAGACGAGGAATTCACTGGTTCGAAAGTTATGCGTGTTTAAAGTTGAGCAGTTTTAACATGTTAAGCGCGGAGGTTGCATCTATGGACTACTAAACAGAAATCATCTCTCCGAGTCGACCGACATGTCCCCTAAACCAAAATCCTGGTCCTATAGTGCTTGTCCCAGAACAAAGTGTAATCACTCAACTTTAAACACGCATAACTTTTGAACCAGTGCATTCCTCGCCTTAAAACCTCGATTTTTGGCATTTCCTCGTCAAGATGAACACGATTATCTACTGAAAAGTGGAGAATTTCTGGGTTGCCAAGGTGAAGTTTAACCCAAAATTTTGTAGTCTCCGACATATGATATTCTGTATTTTTCTAACTTTGTAATTGCATGTAATGTAACGCGAAGTAAGTCGAGACTGAGACGAAATTGCTTAAATAAAAAATATTAGGAGTTGGCGGAAGAATTAATGAAAGAATTAGAACAACGGTGCGTTAATCTAAGACGACGTCACAGAAGAGATCGTTTTGATTAACCCACCATCATTTTATCCGCCGGTCAATTATTTCGTGGAACCCGCAGACTATTTCTCCTATTAGTTTCTCCTTTCAGCCAAGATGTCATTGAGAAACTAGCGAATCCCGGATGGAGCGTGCTTCGAACAAGGGAGAACGAGACGAAACGCTATCGTAAATTCGTCGGTTGTCCTAATCATCTCTGCGAATTGTCACCCGATGAAATTAAGACGGCTGCGCTCGAAAACGATCTCGTAAAGAACGCGTTATCGCAGCGTCGATTGACAGCGATCGATCTCTTTCGAGAGGTCGCGTCACACGATCAACTATACAATTACAGACTCTCATTCGTGTCGATTATTAATCGAGCCTCCCACAGAGGGCAAATATCCTGGGACCAGGACATTATGGTTTCCATTAAATTTCGTTAATTGACTCCCAACATTTTTCCGGCAAACTCCAATTACGGAATATTCCACAAAAGTTTTATTTTTAAGAGACTTAAAAATTTGTAGATTTTAAATCTTAAGAGACTCGAGAAATTTTTAAAAGACGAACCATTAAAATTGACTATAATTTCCATTCAGAATTAAATTGTTGAGCAAAAGGGATAAAAATCCTGGAAAAATTGTTAAATTAAGATAAAGAAAATTTATATTTGACTTCAATTAAAAATATTTAATAATTTGTACATACAGTCTACAGAGGATATTACTGGTTCTGCACGAAGTAGAAACGGACAATCATAACCAGACAGGTCAGCAATTTCCACGCGTTCCACTGAACGTAATGAATCGACGGCTCAAAATTTCGACACCAAACTCATGCTCGAACGTTCCCCGTTCTCGGAAACGTTTATTTATCACACCGACACAGCCGAATTGGAAGGCATTCGTCCGAAAAAACGCCCCTTCCTCGTAACTTCTTCAAATCCCGCGGTAATTTGTAGAAAGTAAGGGGGCGGAAGTTCTCGTTTCTCAATTTCAACGGAAGTTCACATAAATGTACAGTCATTTTTCAACGATAGCAGCTCTCTGTCCCATGTTTGCAAGGGATTAAAGCGATAAAATGCTAGAGAAAAAAAAAGGAGACAACAGCTGTTCGGATAAGAGTTTCCGGTGAAGTGACACCATTTTGATACCTAAAAAATATGCAGAGGAGGGAATTGATATGCTGCTTTGGTCGTGAGGGGCGGTTATTGCATTTACGCGTTATATATATACGATTATGTTTTCCTTGAATTATTCATTTTTCGATTTTGGATTCGACTGCTGGTCCCAATGCTTCATATTATTTATTCTTGAGGCTTCCGATGTGTTTGGAAATTTAATGTACGCTTTGCTGGGGCTGTGGGATCTGCGACGAAGGGACGGATCAACAATTTACACGTCGTTTGAATTTTTTAAAATTGTTAATTTCAGCACGAATAATAAATTCTGTTGAACATCGAGTTATTTAGAACACTCGTATGTTAAACCATTTTCGATTATTAGCATCGCAGCTGTTTAGCATAATTTCCCAAGCGAAAATGTCTGGCTTTACAGCACGAGGCAGTTAAATTTTTCCTGGTATTTTTAATTTGCAGAATTAATTAAAAAAAGGTTCGCGAAAAATGCCGTTTTGTATTAAAAGCATTTCGCTGTCTGTAAATGTTGTTAAAATATATATTGGGATGTGCATAATATAACAAAAATATGTCATCATTTTGGGGAGGGTTTATAGAATTTTTTCACACAAGTATCACTCCTGTAGCGTTCATGGTTGAAGCAGAATAAATTGTCAAAATTAAGATTTTCTTTTTCTAAATTAAATTCTCTTGAAAACTGAAAGTAATGAACTGGAAACCTATCGATTAAAATAATAACGGAACTGTTGAATTATATTAACTAAATAAATATTAAGTTTTTTAACGAAGATAGAAGCTGATTAAAAATCTTTAAAAAAATATATTCTTCTTCGAAAAAGCGAATGAAATGTTTCGAATAGCGCACCATCGATTCGAAAATAGAAATACAGCAATTGACACTGCGGTGCAAAAACTCCGAGATATTTATATTGGGAAAAATTCCGGGGCGTTTGCTGCAAACATAATTTATCCAGCCGCTGTCCCGTGGGAAAATCGTTTCCGCTGATCCATGAATTTATCAAGCCGACGTCGAACGTTCCTGCGGAGTTTACACGAGTCACGTACAACATCTTGCAAACAAGTTATCCGTCTTGTAGCTGGCTCA
>CM052120.1:10361576-10383223 GCA_028454245.1 Halictus quadricinctus | reverse complement strand
AAGGGGCGGAATAGTACTTTTATCCGGAGGCGTACATTTTAGGCAATATAGGGTAACCTACATAAATGAATAATATCAGGAGAAGTCAATCTTCTGGAAATAGCTTTCTGAATGACGTCGGCGACAACGCCCGCGCGAAGGAGACGGTCAGTTAAAGTTTGTATAGTTAAAAGGGCAAATAATTCAAGGGAGGCTCGAAATCTCTCGAAAGTATTCCGCAGGCCTCGGACGAATGGCCCGGTCCGTTTAAATGGAAATGAACGCGTCTGTATAGTAGGATTATGGTACACTGCCGAATCGAATTGTTATGGCTTCTCATGATTTGACGCTTCCGAAGGAGGAGAATCGCTGGGATTTACTGATTTCCTCACGGAATAATTCAGAGGGCTTCAAATAAATTGATCATCAGTTATCCAGCAGCTATGGAAGACGCCACATCATTTCTTTCGTAGGAATAACAGACTCAATTCCGATTATTGTACTTTTCGCTCCGTAACGTACGAGCCAACGAAAGAGAAATATTTTTCTACGTGTTTAAGGGTGCGGGGTAGTAACAGTTGTTGATTTTAATTAAAGTTCGCGTGAGAATGGAACTTTGGACAATGTTAGGCGTTGCTAGGAAGCAGTTGGAGCTCATAAGCTCCGCCATACTAGAGAAATGGAAACAGCCCTTTATGTTGAGGGTGGAAATTTGTCTGACCTGTTCCAAGACGATTGTAATTGACCTAATTTTGTTAAAATATTTTTACATGTCTCGCTGTGCTGTACATTCCTCCTAAACGGTTAGGATTTATACCGAGGGCATGATAGCAACCCCCTTTTTGAGGAAAATATTTTATCCTGCTGTGAAATGATTCTAATTAACCTGATTTATTGTAATTAAACTGTATTATTTTTTGCTATTGTAAATTTTAGATTTTCACTCGGACAGAATGAATTTTCCATTTAATCTGAAGGTTAGAGAAAAACATTGTGATTGCCTTCAAAAATATAATTGTAATCCGTACGGGAACTGACGCACGATTGGAAAATGAATTTTTATAAGAGAATGTTTAAAAAATACATTTAACAGAGGGCCTTGATAAACTAACTTCCCAGTAAAAATATTTGCATAACAAAATTCATCGTTCGAAGGTAACACCTCCGCAATTTAAATTCCTCGTTTATCATTAACAGACTGCTCTTCTTTATGCAATAAAATGTGCATCATGCATAAAAATCGTCTGCATCTGTTTTGCGAGAAACAGGAGAGACATTTCATCAATCATTTCGTTCTTCAACAATTTCAACTTTTTGCGCCTCGTTGGCTGCCATATTAATGATAATGGTATTTTATTTGCATTAGAATAAGGAAAATTAACAAATTATACGGAAGCTAACAAATTGACGAACATTTTCCAATTTTTTTTGTTTTGCGAATAGTGGGACGTGTGTAGATAATTTTAGCGCAGTTCAATAATTCCGTAGATGTTCGACGAAGCTGTCTTACCACCCACGACCTCATCCCTTCATTAACAGCTTGATTCAATAAACCACAAAGTTCCCTCAAATTTGCTGATTAATATTTCAAACCAGTTCTTGGCGAACTTATGCTCGCTACAAAATCTAATTCAATTTCTACGAGTCTACAAACTTCGAAAGAAAATTTCCTCCCCTGCAAAATTCATTATTAGAGGTCCTCCGAAACACCTGAGCACCAGGACCGAGTGAAGTCATTATTTAAAGTAATAAACAGCAAATACCGTATTTTATTTCAGATCACATATGTATGTCTAAAAATAAAATGAACTAAAAAAATATTCCTAACTTTACACTTCACCTCTTTCCAGAACTCTTCCTAATCTAATACGTAAAATACTGCATAAAGTTAATTTAAAACAGAGAAGAACTGATTACCTTTAAAAATTTGTTAAACAACCCTCAATTACGAAAGGTAATCTCAGTCTTACCTCCTCTTCAACCCTTATAACCTCTACTTAAAATCATCAGAACTTTGTTGAAAATATTTCCTACCATCCAAAGAAAAGTAACACAAATAAATAAAATAATTCAACTCCACCGAAGAAAATCCACTACTCACCAAGCATCTTCAGCACCCTCCTGGAGGACCTCCCAGGATTACTCCTGCAGCTGCCACCCTCGCCGCTGCCGTGACTCCTCTTCATCATGTTCGACTTCCTGAGCTTGAGCCCGATCAGTACGTACAGCACGGTGATAAGACTCATGGGTACGATGAAGAACAAAAACGTGGACAGCTCGAACGAATGTTGTATGATGACCCTCTTCATGGTGCAGCTGACAATGGTAGGGTCCTTATCGAGCTGCACGACCCCGAACTGCAGAGCCATGGGCAGAGCAAAGCACAGAGCCACCAGCCAAATAACAAGTATCAATTTAACCGCCCTGGTGAGCTTCGACATGGTCTGCGCTAGGAAGGGGTGACAAATGGCCACGTATCGTTCAACGGTGAAGGCCGTGATGGTCAGCACCGAAGCATTGGCAGAGGTCTCCCCTGCCAGACCCCTTAAAACACAGAATTCTTCGCCGAAGATGTAGGGGTACTTGCACCAGACCATGTAAATCTCCGGAGGCAGGCCAGAGACCAGTAGCAACAGGTCTGACACGGCCAGGCTGAACAGGTAGTAGTTGGTCGCGGTGTGCATCAACTTGTTGCGTGCGATTACGATGCACGTGCTGATGTTGCCGATGGTCCCAGTCACGAAGATCGCCACGTAGATCATGATCACCGGGACCACGATGTACAGGGGGTCTCTTCTGGGCTGGCTGTTCAGCTGAACATCCCTCGACGAATCATTGTCCTGCGTACCGTTGTACCACCCGTCGAGATCCTGCAGGTACTCCTGGATCAGAGGGTAGCCGCTGCTAGAGGACGTCGGTGTCCCGTCCATCTCTCCTGATCATTACACGTAGCTCCTAGACCTCATCAGAGGACGTCCTCCTTCGAACCATCCATCTTCCTGCCCACAAAACAAATCTTCCTGTCCGGAGAATCCTCTTGCTTCCGATTGGTTACATCATCGGCGACTGGTCTGATGGACAGCTGCGGAAAAAGTCCGCTGAAGTTGATCGGACCATTTAAGCGTCCACTGTACTGAGTGAAACTGGTTCCTTTTTTGGGACTCTAGGGGATCTGTTCAGACGTGTTGTGTACCGTGTGTTTGGACACTTCAACGTGGAGGTCCTCGGCGCGGATTGTTGCGAAGGTTGACGGGAGGTTAATGGTTCTAGGGGAAGGGGAGGATTGATTTAGCGATCTTCTGCGACCGTGAAACCGGGAATTGCGAAACGCTGAACCGGCACCGACGCCGCGCGACTCACGACTGCCGGCGAGACCGACGCGGACGATGCGACGCCGGTCACCGGCGCTTCTGCGCACCTGACAGCACCGGCAGCGTCCTCCGGCGTCCCTGAAATGTGGACCTCTTTGTTGATGCTGGATTCTTGAACCTGCGACGCACGGTTCCTTGAAACTTGAGCTGCCGCACGAAATTCTACTCGAGAATTGTCGGTGAGATGAAAAAATGTTTCAGATGAAAGTTGTGACACATAGAAAAGCCACGATTGTATTTGTGCGGCATTCGAGTAACCTTGAAACGCTCTGCGGTGGTCAGAATTGAAATTTTCCGCGGAAAACTATATTTCTGATCATGTATTCTCGAACTTGACTACGAAACTATTTCGAAATACTAGAATACTTTTGTTTCATACAGGAATCAAGAACAAAGAGATTAGGGACAATGTCGAATCGATATTGCGTTCAATGGCGAATCGATATCGCGTTCAATCTGATCAATCTGGTGCGTTTAACCGATCAATGGCGTTTTACTATGATTATGGTATACGGTTTAATAAGAATTAATAACAAACAGTGACATCTATAACGATTATTATCAGGTCATTATTACGTCTCGGATTGATTTTTATTTGCGTTGTGAGCCAGATTTACTTAGGCTATTGCGAAGGTCAAATAGATTTGTACAAAATAAATATTGTCAAAAACAGCAATAATAGCTGCAATAATTAAACCAGAATCAACAGAAATGAACAAATAAGAATAGAAAAAAATGGCACAGTCCATAGAATAAATAATCAACAGCACTAAAATTGACTAAAACAGTGGTAAAATAATAAACCGAAACACAGTAGTAGTGAACAAAAATAATGATAATGAAGCAATTAAACAATGACCAGAGGAAAAAGAAGAAATATGTCCGGTGTCCTTGACCTTGCAGGTCATTGACCCCAAGATTTTCGCCCGGCGGCCATAACTCGTCGGATTACACGTTCGAAGGCAATCAGCGAATGAGATTCGGACAAAAACAAACGATGGTCGTGAGGCGGTGTATTTTCATTTTCCGTCGGCTGTATTGATTGCTGTTTCAAATTCGACTGCAGCGATCGAGCCCAGTAATCCAACAGATTAAACATCGCCCTGTGATGTCTCGATCCTGAAGCGAATCTTCCCGAGGGTCGAAGGATTAGAGAAATCGTTAAACTAGTAATCAAACGCAGCCATACACGGAACCGTGTAGCTTCGGTTTCAAATTACAGTGCTCTCGTGTGCTCTATGTTCCGCTGGATCCTTGGCGAACATAAAGCCTGTTCATTCTTGATGATCAATGTTCATTCTTTGGGACAATGGAAGAATCGTCAATGATTCGATTGTTCACACCTGTACTGTCAGAATCAATTATTGTCGAGTGTAATTGCTCGCAATGTTATGTTGTACGTGTAGGTTGCGACTCTAGGTCAAGAGTATCTAGATTCCGTTTTTAATGATTGCAAATAATTGCACTTGCATGTAACTAATTTTCAATGTAATTGATTCGAATTATTCTGTCACTACATTGTCAGCGTTGATAATTCTCGTCACGATAAAATATTGCAGATGGTTTGCACACGGTATGCGTAGGTTGAAACTCTAGGTCAAGAGTATCTAGGTTCTATTTTGAATCACTATAAGATAAGGTGCAACCACAGATGCAGCTCCAGTGCAATCCACTGTCCTGCATACATGAAATAAATATTTAAATTCTGAGTTCTCAGTCGATTGCCTCATTAAACACCAGCTATGGATACTCAAGGTGACAATCATAAATCAGTCGTTAAGAAGGAGATGGCGGTCGTCGACGCAAGATGGACGACAACGAATTCTTGGGACATGTAAAACTGCCGTGATGAAGTATCTATTCGAAATTTTATTAAACACTCTCTAACAGCCACTCTTCGACCAATTTTTATTCGGGAAAATTGCTATGAAACGTAAATATGTTTAATTTTGTTTAACAATGGAACGTTTATATTGTATGGAAAAGCTGTGTGAACTCTTTCAGTCCTGAAATGAGAAAATTGTGGAACGTTATGGGCGATGCATAATGCATTATGAAAAGAACTAGTCGACGCAATGTATGCATTAATGAATGAATTTCTTTAATAACTATTCTACTTAAATACCTTTATGATTTTAATAATCGCAGATCAAAAAATCCTTTTCATTTTCAAAAGTCTTTCGTAAATTAGATTCGTAAAGGAATTTATTCAGGTTATGTTCTTGAAATTTTAATATCCTCAAACCTGTTTCTTTGACAGAATCATATTCATCTCCTGTAAAATCGAAATGAGGAGGTTTCGTCATATATTTATTAATTATTTATATATTCTCCTGACATTGCTATACTTGTCATTACAACTTCATTCTGTAGTTACCAGGAACGTTTCTGGAACGTTAATACATTCAAATTAATTATTATTTTAAAAAATAACAAGAAATGAGAATTTACAGATTAATTGATACAGATACATGAGAAGTGACAATTAAGTCACAAAATAACGCAAATTACTAAAAAACAAGATGAATAAGAGTACAGCTTTTAACAACCATCAGGGATTTCCGACTATAAAATAAGAACCGAGTGCCCAACCGTGTAAAAAGTATCAAAAACTCGTTTTCCTCTGATGTAGGATACATTAAACGAAATATTTATTATTACTGACGGTTTCAAGATTGCTCTCTGGGACGGCATCACCACTTATCAGTGCTCGGCCAAATTAACGAATAAAAATATTCTTTATCGCAGCCATAAACGTCGAGATTTACCATCCACCTGGCACACCATATCAGAGCATCGTGCTCGAACTGGTTCGCGCGGATCACCGATCCTCATTCACAGCTCACCGTGCGTCCCACTGACCCTGTACACGCGAACGGTATCCAGAGAAGAATCCTAACCCCCCCCCTCCCCTCCCTTCCACCTCGGCTCATTTCCCGAAAATGAAAATAGCAAACCCCTCTAACCCACCATCCCCAATTCGGTACTTTCATCTTCCTGTTCCCAGCGAAAAAAGAGGAAGAAGAAGAAGAAGAGGAGGAAGCTTTCTGCAAGCTCCTGTTCAGAAGTGTCGAATTCGGTCCGCGTCGTTTCACATCGCGATGACAATGCAACTTCTCGGAAACTCCGGTCGCAGTTACTCCGATCATTCCCTTTGCCGAATCATTTGATAACGTGTTTCTGCGTTCAGACAACCCGGCCACGACGGTACATCGCTGCCTAGCCCAACTTCCGGTAGCTTTCGGCCGCCATCTTACTCGTTTAGGTTCGAACTGGATGCCAGCCTGCTGTTAAACGTTGAGCCGAACCGGAAGAATGTGGCCTCTGATGGTCAAAGGTACGTACACCAAGACTTTTAAAGAGGACGTCGGCGGAGCGGATGATCCTTCAAGGTCGTTGCAAGGTCATGTGTGCTTAAGTACGATGTAAGTGTTTTATCGAAGAGATGGAGTCGTTGGGGAAACGATAGTGAGGCTGGCTATGGTTGAAGAGAGACCGCGAGATAGTTGATGTGCGTGTTCGAGGAGATAAATGGCACTTTTAAATCCTCTGACGCCATTTTCTCTTTTGAGTAATGTTCTACGTATGATATTCTCAAATGTAATGTTCTTATTACTTTAGAGATCGCATTTTTATATTAACATAGCATTGAAGTTTAATGACACCCGTTTTGAGGTTCAAAAAGGCCTGCGGGGGTTGGAAAAACTTTATTAAAAATTTGACTTTATGAAATTTTTTATTCGACACGTTTTTTAAGACCGTTGCATTAGCTTCTTCGATCTGTCTGCTGAAAGTTTTCTATGCACACTTAAAATGTTAAAAAAAGATTTAGCTAAATAAAAATTATATTTATGCTAAATAAAAAAAAAAAAATTATAATTTATATCGTGGAATGTTTTCTTTGCTGGGCGTTTTGTTGGGTATTTTCACTCTTCCTTTCGGCCGATGCCAAGTCGATCAATTTTAGCGTTGTTTCATGAAGTAGCGGAGGGGCAGGCAACTTCCGCGATATAAAAGGATTCTGCGGAAGATGTTTCGATAAGTTTTTGGAGGGGACGATGACACGTCGCAACGGAGTATCGCGGTCTTCTTATACTTTCTTGTTTACGCTCGGAGAGAGACGGAGAGACCTAGTGGAAGAACTTTTTTCCGCCGGTCAAAGAAACACAAAAGCTGTCTCGTGGTCGAATATATTCAATTAATATACCCGGTGATCGACAAGTTGCTTCAATTAATTTTTCTTTCAAATATTTTCAATACTTCCAATCCACAAGTTTGAAACCTTCAACACTAAATTAAATAACACTTGGAAGCATAAAATTCAGGTTGAGTCTTCAAATTTCAAATATTCAACAAGAACAAGCTGAAAATACTATTTAATTCTAATTAAAATGCAACAAATCAAACATGGAAGCATTAAATCCACTATAAAATTATTTTCAAGACTGATCCATTTGGTCTCATTACGATAACTGTAACACCCTGCACATAAATTCCCCTTCAAACGATGCAAAACTAGGTTGTCTTCAAGAATTTCTTGCATGAAAACCAGATGACGTAGAGGTACAAAACTTTTTGCAATGTATTCAGGTAAGATTCAATATCATGGGAAAATTTTTATAGCATAATGCCTTCAATAATGCTTACTATAAAAAATGATCAAGTTCACCTGTGCCTAAGGTTGTACATGTACGATCTGCTTCTTCTCGGAGCCGTGATATTCATCGGTCGTTCGAGACATCGATGAATTCCGGCGATTGGACGCCGAAGACGCTCAATTAGGGGTTTCGAGGTACCGCTGAATGTAAACGACGCGCATTATAGTCGGCGAAGCGGTATCGGCCGCCGTGAGACCCGCTCTTTCGACTGAAACCGGATGTACGTTTAATTGGGCCTTCGCGAATGCATTCGCGACCACATTCCTTATGAAACGCGGCGCTCCATGTTCGATTTCTGGTTTCAATTTACCCGACGGCGTGGTTAAAACGCGCTCTCACCACCACGAAAAATTCCGGTCGGCCGTGAATTGCAATCGCTCGTTGTTATTCCGTGCTGGCCGGACTCGATCGCCATAACTCCGACCAATAAATGGCTCCTTTTCACGTCGCGTTACTACACGACGTCTCGACATAATACGATCTTGTTTAACACCCTCAGTGAAATCTTTTCTCTGAAGTGGTAGAGAAAAAATGAAAAATTCTTGTGACGACTAGCTTAAATATTGAATAATTTACCATTTTTTCATATTTTTAGGTGCACGGTAAAGCAAATCAATTTTAATCGATTGTGAATGTTAAACGAATTAGTGAGCTGGAGGGATATGAAAGATAAAAAGAGAAACAAATTCTTTGAGGACAAAACGACTATTTAGGATTCCAATACCGTTTCAATCAATTTATTTAAAAATTGAACGTGGAAGCAGGAAAATGTCGAGGATGCGGTCGGTTTATGTCGAGAGGATTAACATGGACGCTCCTCGGAATTGCATGCGATCCAGAAAACTGCAGATGGAATGAATTTGATTAATTTTCAATAGCGGGACCTAGTTTCCTCTTCATCTGCGCGATGGAGTATTATAGTGATTGCCGGAGGTATTCAATACAGAATACGTACTAACGAATTCGTGAGAACTTAGTCCAACCAGAACAATGATAAAAAAAAAATGTAAAATGATAGCAAACCAATAAAATAAAAATACAGTAATAAAACTGAATCAAGGTAGCAATAATCCTACCAGCAATTAAGTAAAAGAATGAACAGAAGTGGACAGGAAAATAAGAAAAATGATTATGTCAAGGTAATAAATAATAAACAAAACAATGCTAAAACACAGTAAAATGGTACTAAAAGAATAAAATAAATAAATCAAGGCAGTGATGGTACTGCCAATCATTAAATGAAAGAATAAATTGACAAATATGAATAAAAAAAAACGAGAAAATGGGGTAACAAACATTCGCACTGAACATTATTCAACGAAGTTTTGGTCCTGGCAAATTGAGATTGAGCAGGCGGGTCCAATTGTGCCAATTCCCAGCCATCATCGTTACCATGAATCTGTTTACGTTCGCTTTAATGGCGTCCGACTCTCCGCCAACGCTGAAAACTGTCGGTCGTCCTGTCGCTCGTGCAAAATTTTGCAAAATGTCGAGCAGCTCTAATAGTTCCTTCGCCATGGAAACTTTTATTCCCCTCCGTGGACGATCAGTATGCAGAGCGACCGCGTCTGCGCGCACAAAACTGCCGCGCAATGATCGGATTTATGCGCGGGCGAGCCCCGCCGGGCAAAACTTCGACCCATAAAATGGTACGTTACGATCCTCGGAGTCACCTTAAACTTGATTTAGATCGATCTTCAGGATGGGGATATCGGTTTCGAGGTTTTCCATGCCGGAAAATACTCCCCCCTTGTTCTCTTTATAACCTGTTAACCGGCGGAGACGAATTATCTTGTCACTTTGTACGCCATTATGGCGCCCCGAGCATCTTTCATATTATTATTCGGAGATTTTTACAGTTCACTGCGCTGAATTCCAATACTCCAATCTTGTGAAATAGATTATGATTTTTGCAGGTTGCTAGGTAAATTTTGATTGATTTTACCAGAAAGCAAATAATTATTTTTGATGTTTTCGCTGAACTATTAATTTACGCGAATTATAATGAACTTCCAGATGAGTTTTGTATTTTTATTGAATGTCAGATAATTTCGTAAACTTGAATGCTGTGATGCAAATATTTCATTTAAATTTTATTTAAATAATATTGAATTATTATTTAATGTTGTTGGAGGGGGTAAGTATAGTGTTTTGAATGTAAAAGGCAGGGTTTAATAGGTTACTATTTATTATTTGAATGTATAATCACAATTCTTGTGAACATATTTTTCTCTTAAAAAATACGCTATCGAATTCGATCGTTGGATCGAAAGTTACAAGGAGATCAATATACAACACTGTACAATAGACAGAATCAATCCTAATCCAGCAAGGAATTAAGCGTAAGCATTTGACTTGGCACTGAAACCATCGTGGTTATTCGAAAAACCGTCGTTCAGTGCTACTCAGCCCGGGATTTACCACCTGGAAAGAATTATGAATGAAAATAGAACATAATTATTGCGAAAACTTACGTTTAAGAATAGAGAGATAGAGAAATATCCAATATTTTAATTTTTAAGCAGGAGTCGGTACTGGTAGTGTCAAAATTATTGGTTTTGGAATGTTTAAATTGATTTTGGAATTTCTAAATTAATTTTTAAATTTACAGTGAAGTTCATGCTATTACAAAGTTCAAAATATCTGCACAGAGGAAATGTTATCTCAAAGGATATTTAATCTCATGAACCGGTTGTGTTCTCTAACGACGAACTTGTCTTGGGTGGAAATGTCAAAGGATAGATCTAACAATTGAGTTTAAACTAAACTCGATTCTACCTAACATTTCACACACGTCTACACAATATATACTGAACATTTCCATATGAATTAATTTATTACAGTAAACTCCATTCACACAGTCCATTAAATTTTTTAAAAATATACACTTCATTAAACATTTCTAAAGGTCTACACGAATTCTCTCGAGTAGAATTTTAAATATCAAGCTTTTTGGAACTCCGGATAAAAAATTTCTCGAATTGATTGAATTTTTCAAGAGGACCTCTAAATTTCAATTCTCATAACACCCTATACATATAATCTATTGAATCCACCGGACAGAATTTGAAATATGAATTTTTCCAAATTCTATGATGAATATGTAAGTGACCTATATTCCTGGAATTGGGGGATAATGTAGACGTTTATATACCGGCCGTTCTTCCAGAAATAATGTATGTCAGCAATCAGCATATTTCGCAGATCGTAGCAATAAATATTGATGAGAATTCATTTTGGGAGTGGAGATAGGGCGCAAAAGAAGAGTACCGAAGATTTTCAATTTACCTGGATATGGTTCGATACACCATAGTAAGGAAAGATGCCACCGAGGATGTAGCGATAGTATCCGTTATGCCTAATTCGATATTCACCCTGTTTGATGTCCTCCGGGACTTGCCACGTAATTGTCACCTGACTCGAGCCGAGAACTACTGACGTCCTCTTCCATTTGAACCTGTATGGACGGTGTCAACAGAACATTTACTTCAATATTCATTCATCATCGTTGCTCCAAAAGGACAGGTTTTGACATTACGATCAATATCAGTTGTCAAAAAATATTATTTTTGATGTCCATCAATCAACCACCCGAATATTTCTTTTTTTGTGAAGGCAGAAACGACTGACTATTGCAGTGTACAAATTAATCTTTATAGTTACTCTAATTTAGATAAAATATTTTTCGACCATTCGTTACACTGTCGCAGAACAAAATTCACATACAGCAAAGTCTTGATCTAAGCCCAATTCTCGGCTCCGTGCTGTGACATAGATCGTGTAGGGCTAGTCCGCGCTGAACGTAGAAAAGGCCAGCGCTTGTAAATAAACAATGACCGCGTGACCGAAGGCGGGGCATACCCCCAGTGGAGGGGATAGACGAACTGACTAAGATCGTGTAGCTCCGTCCGGCTTAGATCAAGACTTTACTGTAGATACCATTTTTTCTATTACTCATTTTTACTAAAACATTGTCTATTTTAGAAAGCAATAATTCAGTAAAAACAGCTAACTAAATTTCAAAAGGGATGGACAATTTTAAATAAAAATATTCGCAAAGGAAACTCAGTTTTCGTTTTGTTTGTGGAACGAAACTTTATTGAATCGAATAAAACGTTGTATGAATAATTAATAACCGTGTTGCACTTCAATAAATCATTTAAAAAATTGAATTTATATACACGTACATTTTTTCAGACACGAATCCTGGAAATAAATACGAATATCTGATGAGAATAAATAGTAAACAAATGGTGCATTTCACCCAATTAGGAAACTGGTCGGCGGTTACCGTATAATTAACGGTCAACGGAAAAATATGCAATTCTTGCGAAATGCAATATCGAAATAAATGGGTGGCAGAAAAGGAGGAGTATAAACGGTTGATATTTTTGTTTTAATATTTGCAGGAACGTATTCGATCGGAGGAAATGCATTAATATTGATGTCTGCGCCGATACCATGAATATAAATTGCATGATAAACGACGGATTTTACGTACCTGGTTTCCCAGTTGGCATCTGTTGCAACGGGCACCCACACTTCGTCGTCCGTCAGCCTCTCGACCGTCAGGAACGTGTTCTCCGTCATCAAATTGTTACGCGGATGACCGGAAATCTGCGCAAAACGGATGCGAATATTTACTCACTAAATAGACCAAAATAGAATTTCGCTTTGCCGTTCTTTTTTCCCATTCGCAAAATCTTATTTTCCGTCCCGTAAATTTAGGAACGCGCCAGCAGACCTATGCACCGCGACAGTGCGAATTCCGCTGTTCGCAAAATAAATTTTGGTTTCTTTTTCTTCTGCGTCCGCTTTGCGGCAAGATGAAAAAACAATACGGATGTTTACATTATCGAAACAAATTTCACTATCTTTTTATGAAAGATATTGCTACGAAAATTCTAGAAATCGATGAACGGACCAGCATAATATTTTTCAAATATCTTTGCACAATATCTTTACCAAATTTGTCTTTACAGAAATACTAAAAATAAATTAATGCACGACCGACGTTGCAAATTTTAATATCGTCAAGAATAATTTCTGATGTTTCTACAGAACTTATTGTTACGAAAATTCTGGAACAAATTAACAAACGACCGATGCTGCAAATATTCCTGTGGTCTATGTTTTTCAAAGCTGTCGCTACAAAAATTCTAGAAATAAATCGCATTGGAATTAAAACTGTTTTTAACGTGCAGTCTTTGCAGAAACAGTAATAATCTATTTTTCTTATTTTGGTGTTTCAATTTCAGCTAAACATAAATTCTCTAAAATACAGTATTACATTGAATATGTTTATACATTTTTTGGAGTCATCCAAATGAGACCCAAGATTAGTTTCAACGTGTAAGATTGACTTTGTGCTTCGCTGTTTATTGATCGATAAATTTCCGTAGACGGACGGCGCTGGTTGCACTGGTAGTTCGAATGCAGATGGCTCATTTGCATGGACGAAACAGAAATTCGCATCGAGCCGAATCGAATATCCGCTCGGAATTAGGTGAGTGGGTTTGCATAACGTGATTCGACAGCAACGTAGTGGGTCAAGGTCGTCGTCCCGAGTGTTCTAAGATAAAGGGAAAACCTATATCGGTCGATACTCACAAAAACGGCTGAGACTGTGTCACCGGGCTTCGCTATTTTCTGCGGCTGCTTGATACAATCGCCGAAATTCCGGCCCCATTTTGGCGTATCGTAGAGGACGGGTATGACGAAGCTCAGCAAATTCTTTTTCCCTAAATCGGGGGGCGAGGGACCGGGCTCCACCTCCTTTTTCTAAAAAAGAACATACCAGAAATATTAAACCACCGAATATTAAAATAAAACGTACGAAAATTGTGCCGCAGATTTTTACAGAACACATAGAGTCACCGCGTCTAAGACATTAATAAAAAGAAACATTAAAACGTCAAATAAAAATAAAGCGTCTGAAAAATGTCCCGCAAATTTTTACACAAAGATTATTTATGGCTGGTACATTAATAAAAGAAATCAAAGAAAAATTAAAACATCGAATAAAAATAAAATGGCCCCGTAAATTTTTATAGAACATTACGTTATTTATGTCTGACGCATTTATAAATGAAATTGTAGGATAAAAATAAAACGTATTGAAATTGAACAATGTCTTTGTTGAAAATTGCAGAATATGTTACTCACAGAAAGAGCAGCAGTCACCAGTTCAGTGAATTGTTTCAAGTAAATGGTGAGAGTGTGTGGCCCATATATCGTGGAAGCACCCTCGTACCTCTGAATCTGGAAAATATTGTACAAAACTGTAAAAGAATTGCAGCAATCACGCACAAAAATGTTGAAAATATTCTTGGCAATTTTACGATCGAAATAAATCCGGAATTTTAAGTGTCGCATTTACTGCGAGCGCGCGTAATAATTCCTAAAAGCATGCTCGACAAATTTGAGATCGTGATAAACCTGGAAAATTGCACACCGAATAAAAATTCTAGCAAGCACAAGTAGTAATTTCGAAAAATATCCTCGACGATTTTGTAATCGCAATAAATTTCGAAATATAAATTCGACGTTTACTAAAAGATCTTAGCGAGCACATATAATAATATTAACATATACCCTCGACTATTTTGAGATACATCTGGAAGAATTGTAGAGTGATGAAAGAATTGTAGCAAACACGAGCATTAATTTCAAAAATATTCTTGGCAATTTTACGATCGTAATAAAGTAAATTTTTAATGACGCACTGACTAAAGAATTATGTCGGGTAACATTAAACATTTCTAAAAATATTCTTGAACAATTTTGACACAGTATTCTAGTCAATTGTTTTCTGTTGCAGGAAGTCGCACTCTTCTTCGTCCAACCACGCAACCATAAATGTTTAATGTGTCCCTTCTGTTTGCGCTTTAAGGATGTTATGCTCTCTCCTTCAGTTCACAGTGCGTTAACCCCCTAATCGGTCCTAATGCGAAGAAAATGGCTGAAATCCGGCGCGACGGAAATGAAAAACGATTCTGTGTTTTACTTGATATTCCTCCGGCGTGGCGATGTAATCGCTGTATGTGTTGCAGAGGCCGGCGACTATGACGGAGGTTTCGTCGTCGGACGCTTCATTCATGACCATTTTGATAGCCTCTCGCAATCTTCTTCCGGACATTGTTGTGAACTCTCCTGGCACACCGGCGATGACTACCCCGCCGATCAGAGCGACCTGCGTCGCCACCACTTTCGGCTGCCATTCATACGGTAGTGTCATCTGAAAAATGCCCCGGATACTCATCAATCAATATGACTGCTTCAGGAGCACGCGGTGATTCAATGGCGAACTTTCCGAGCTCGAATTCGTCCAAAGAAAATCCCGCAAAAACAATAACTGAATTCCAACTAGTTCCATTTGTGATGCTACTTGGGATGCCTTTGCGTAACTATAACTTTGTGCACGAAGAACAGAATAAAATTACAAAAATAAATAATTTGTTCTTCTTGGCACAACACTAAAGGGGAGAGCTCAATTTTATCAAATCATGCTAAGAAATAGTTGTAGTTGGAGCTTGTATTCAAAAGTTAATCTCCACATTTTTGCCGAGGAATATGCGTCTAGAACAAGTCTGGAAGGTCAAAAATCGTTTCTACTTTCGTATTTTACAATTTTTTAAACAAAAGAATTTCGGCGTCAGTTTACTCAGTAGAGAGATTGATTTACGTGCGTGCCACAATAAAAGAGAATTAATATTTTGACGAATACATTTTTGTGATTTATATGACAAAATGAGGTATCAAATTCGAGTGTTGAAGAATGGTTCCAGGCAAATATGTTTCGCAATCTTTGAAGAGAAGAGAATACATTGCACAGATTTGAATAGATGGGACTCCGCTCGAAGAGAAATGATTTATTCCGAGTGTCCAAGTCCCCGGGAAAAAGAGAAAACTTTTTCTACGGAACTTACACGTCCAGTGGCTAGCAAAATCGGTTTCGCGCCATGACACTTGATATCCTCCGGCGTGGGGACCGCCAATAAGTTTCTAACCGCGTTCCACAGGGGATTGGCGGTGGTCGTTCCTTGCTCGAACGCGAACGATCCCGGTCCATCGGTCGTTCCTGCCGCGAAACTGTATCCCATTGCGGGCAGACAGCCGTGGACCTGTGAACGGAAACAACTAGTCAGACAAGACAATATTATTGAGACAATAGTCCCATAAAATCCCTCTTGAAACACCGTTAAAATGGCACAAATTATTCCAGTACTCTGTCCAAAAAGATCATGAAATTACATCGATAAAATTCAGACATTTATCACGAACAAATTGTGTGCATTCAGTACAAAATTGAGTAGTAAAGACTCCTGTTATAAATATTGTTATTAAACGCTTGTATTAACAAATGTAATTAGTAGCACCATTTTCGATGCACCCTCAATCCCTCGCCTGTTTACTCTATATATGTCACAAGTGCCTATCCGATAAAAGTCCCAGAACTATCTCCACTCCCAAGAGACCTCGATCCTCTCTAGAACTTCGCTGTCCTTTTTGGCGTGGATCAAAGAGTAGTATCTCCTGGCCGATGTATGTCCCTGGCTAGACCCGTGTTTTCGACAAATATCGAGTAAACGCTGTAGTATAATTCTAACACTAAAAGATTCGAACTAAAAAAGTAGATGCAGTAAATTCTCGATAATTGTCAACAACACGGATTTTTACGAGGTACACCCCGCGGTAGTGGGGATAATTCCGCGACATTTATCATCCAGGCCTTGGCGACATATCTAGAGAAACCACTGTATTTCAGATCATATACCATCAGGAAAATTTATTTCCCTAAAATTTATTTAGATCCCTCTTGAAAAAGTTTTATACAGTCCCTCTGTAAAGACGTCGGTGCACCAGTGAAGGGTTAAAATTACTATAAGCGAAGAAACCAGTGTCCACGTAATTCCTGCATGTAGCAGACAGTGCTAAAGATTGTTCACAGTGAAGAAATTAGTTTTAATTTTACAGGAATCGAAAGGATCGAATGCCATCACCTTGTAAGGGAAATATTGAAGAAGAATATTAAGGGCTCGGTCTTCGTAGATGCGCGATAAGGTAGAGTAACTACATTACCGTCAAAAAATGGTTTTACGTGCCTCAAGTTTTCGTCCTTGCATAAGAATATGTTGTCTCTGGTAAAGGGCTCATTCGAAAGAGGAAGGTTCAATCTAGTGCGCGCTGGTCAGGAGCTGCCGAGATTATGCAGATATCTGGTAATATAAACGTTAGAAGTAGGCCAAAAATTGACGATGTGTATGCCGTGGAATCCAAGCATTTTTATGCCTTTGGATGAGTTTTCTGGATGAAATCGAGAGCAGCGCGCACTAGAAAATATCTCCAGCTACAAATTGAGCTACAATTTGTCTTAATTCTGTTGCGAAATAAAAGCGAAAACTTGAAGCACGTTTCTGGCAAGTCAGAATTCATAATATCGATAATACAGAGGAAAAAATGTGACAAGTTTAGTCACAGACTTAAGAACCCTCAGATCAATACCAAGACGGATCATAAGTCTGTGAATGGAAATTATTAATTAAAAGGTCACGTGACTGTCCCGAGCCTTTAAGAGAAACGTGTCTCTCACCTCCTCGACGGTCCTGGTGGTCTCGTTGTAGTATTCGGCGGTCTGTTCCGGCATGTTGACATACCGATGCACCACTCGGACTGGGCCGATCACTTCCTTAGCGTCGCCGGAAATCCACAGCCTCTGCAATCATCCGAGAACGGAACATGAATATGGAACACGGAAGACGAGAGGAGATGCGAGAGAACAACGGGACACGCGGCCCGCATAAACAAAACAACCCGGCCAGCCACGAAACGCGTCCGCCTCGGATGTTTCTCTTCATACCGTTGCATTATCATGCTAATGGTCTCACTCTCGAAACTGTCGGAGGCTTGGCCGCGTCACGGTTAAAGAGCACATGCTAATCATGCCAGGGATGCCGCGTTCCACCGAACCGGGGAAGTCAATTGCGCGAGATAAATCCTGCGGACACGTCCAGAATCCTCCGGAAAATGTGTGTAATCCGTGTAAATTTTTACTTTTACTCGACGAAAAAAGTCACACGTGTGCTTCAAATACCAATTAATATGTGTGTAAAATCTCAATGCAAAAGGTTCGATAGTTTTTTCGGAAAAAATTCGTGGAAACCAGAACACCCCCTTCAAATCCTGTTCTTCCAAAAATATCATAAAACTATTATTTAAATTTACAGTTTCGGAGATTTACGCAACAAATAGTAGGTTTTAAAATGACTTGTTTGCTTGACCTAAATCCTGTAAACAGCGAGAGTTGTCCTTCTTATTCGCTCTTGGAATGGCGTCGTTGTTCGCTTGTCTTCTTCAGCTACTTCCGGCATTCAACGCTCACGTGCGTCGATAAAGGGGATGAAGATAAATGAATTGACCCTCGTTACAACGGAATTCGGAGGACCCCGAACCCTCCCTCGGGAAACGGCACCGATAAAACGGATTCCTGCGGGACGCTTTCCCTGGTTTCTTCGACGGCTTTTAATTTACACGTTCCTGCGGCTGAATTAGGGAACTGTGGGAAGCTTCCTGTTTGTTGATCGCGGTAAGACCGTGCCAAGGAAGTTAGCAAAGGTCCCGAATTCGAAATGTACTATTGATCGACTACCGATGCTTATTATAATTTTATATTCCCCTTACGGAGAGTTTTGAATTCCTCTTCGTGGTTTTATTCTAGATTAATGGTTACAGCATTCTGTACTTTGCTTTTCCGAACCCTTGCCCTTTGTGTTTAATAAATTGTTAAACATTGCGCTCGTAAATGAACGAATAATTGCATACGATTTTTGCACAGACGAACTGAAAAATATGCAATGAAAATATTCTAGATCAGGCGACAGGTTCAGATCCTGAAAATAACTGAGGTGTAAGGGGTAAAGTAGATTGCGAGGATGTGGACGTCACTTATCCGTGACAATAGTATCGAACGCGTTAAAGCACCATTTTATCCAAACTGATTTCTTGTACGGGATCAGGACGAACTTTACAAACGGGTATCGAACCCCCAAAGAAACAGGGTATCCATAAAATTTCCAATAACATTAAAGCAGCACCCTCTACCGTTAAAGGAACCTTCGAATCTCCCTTATCGGGGGGCGATACGGCCGATCGGCCTGCTCTCATAGATCGCAATCGGGATCACAATCGGACGGAGAGGCGTTCCTTGACATTAATCGTCGCCCATTTCCTCGGGAATCCGGCAACCATCGTTCGCTGACGTAAATCTTTGCTATTAATAAGCTTGGTTGGTCCCTCGGTGGTCTTGACCGCCCGCGATTGCAGCGTTCGCTCGAGCGATCAAGCCTACACGCGAAGATACACTGCCGTACAAGAGTGAAAGCGGCAGGAAAGTAGTGTTGCGTGTGCATGGAGATGAGATTCGAGGATACGACACTGCGAGACGAAGATACACGCCGGGATCGATGGCGACCGAAAGAGCTCCGATCAAAACGGGGCCGAAACATGACACTTATCCCAAACATTCTTCTAAAAGGAATCCATAACTGAAGTTTGCCTGCTATTTAAGTTCAGGATATTAGTCACTGAACTGCAAATTAAGTTTTATTAAAATGAAAATTGAAAATTAAACTTTATTCATTAAAATTTTGTGCATCGATTGCAAAATCCAGGAACTAAATGAGAAAATTTGTTTCTTCCTTTTCTTTATAATATACATTGTATATTCTGTACAATATTCTATATAAAATTAATCCTTCTACTGCTTTCAATTTCAGTTATTCATTTTTGTTAGAAATGAACAAAATTCACAGTCTGTTATCCACAGAAGGTGAAAATAATTTTCCAAAGACACTTGCTCGACTTGTCATTAGACTGCGGATTTTATGCATTTGTGACAAAAATGGACGATCAAATGAGAAACAGTATCTTGCAGTGAATGCAGACGATTTTTATTTCGCGGTATAGTTCTAACATTTATGGTCACGGGGTGAAAGGGAAGCCGGTTTGGTGTGCCTAAGAGCAAAATGGGGTTGAAAGGAGAGTGACACTGCCGAAGGATCGGGGCCGACGCAGTAGTATAGCCTCGAATTGTGCGGACAGTGACATGACATATCGGTTCGAGATCGATTTCCTAGGGAATCCTGTGCTGATTAATTTTTTCTGCTTTACCTGTGAGCTTGTTTTTCTTTTCTTTTTTTATAGAATTCATTTTATAGAATTCACAGAATAGAATTCATTTTCCCCAGAAATACTCGATTCAAACAAACTTCTCCGTAACGTATTTAATTTGCAACACCTTCCGCCCCTCGGTGCCAATTAAAATTAATTTGTTCTGTTGAACAAAGAAGTCTGTAAAGTTAACAAACACTCACCGAGAGTTCAAATATCAATAATCGATCGAGAACCGTCGCAAGCACCATTTAACGGAGGCGAGATTAATTTGAGTCAGCCAAGAAGCTGTGTGATTACATCACTATTTCCGTAGCGAGAAGAACGCTTAATTAGGGGGCGAAAACATTTAAATAATTAGCTGAAAGTATTAGTCGTTCCGAAGTTTCCACTATCCATTTGGAATGAGCCATACCCGCAATTTACGATTGCATCAATCACTGCATAATCGAATAACTAAGATTTATCCAACAGACCATCCTCAGAAATAAATTAAAAATCAATCAAGATTCAATTCTTTACGCAATAAAAGAAGCGTGTTACTCTCTGTAGTACAATTCTGACAAATAAGTTAAAAATTACTGCACAGTAAAAGACGTGTGTAATAATACAATTTTCCCAAATAAATTAAAAAATTCTTGCACAGTAAAAGACGTGTGCCTCTCTCTCCATCTTGCACGTGTTCTAATTAAGATAATCCCGCGTTGATAGACAATTTAGATTAACCCAACATTGCTCAATCTCGTTACCCTATGCATCATAAGTTGCATGCATCATCCAGACAGTGCACGTCAGAGCGCATCCCTTCTCTACCTGACTCTCTAAAGCGAAAAATGAAGATAAAAAAATTCCTATATATCCTTCAAATATTTACCGTCATTACAAATCAATCTTGTATCCCAAGGAAACTGATGCCTCCGCTGCAAATAAATTTTTAATCAAACCTTCCACAATTCCAGCAAATGCGTCCCAGCCGCAGAAGTTGCAGAAGTCCCAGAGCTCTCGTTGCAGAAGGAGGCACGAGCCGAATAAGCTTTCGTCACGGACCTCCATTAATTATGCAGAAACGTTTGCCGCACGCAGAATCGCATCCGTAATGAACTGGGAGCTGGCGAGTTCTTCTGTTCACACGAGTCCCCCCCACCCTTTATTACCTCGAAGTGACTTAAACCTTCCTGCGATCGGCATTGAACCGTTTAGAATTTTTCTCGATTGTTTATCGACGTCGTAACAATTCGATCCAGTCATCGTTCGAGGAAGAAGGTCGTTTGTTGCTCATTCGAGGACTCGGTGGATCCGCTCCGCTTCCTTCCCGAAGCTTTCTCGGACTACATAAACAACCACCTAGCGAACTATTAATTAAAAGAAAACAGAGCTCGTTGTTTGCTATTTAAAGCGTCGGCAACTCTAGACAAATTATGTTTCTCTGTTGGGAACTGAGCTAATCTCCATTTCGAATAATTTGACACAG
>CM052120.1:10342465-10361476 GCA_028454245.1 Halictus quadricinctus | reverse complement strand
TTGGGAACTGAGCTAATCTCCATTTCGAATAATTTGACACAGAAGTTCAATTTCTAGACAAGTGAAATTTTTATTTCAATGTATATTTGTTTTTTTTTATCTTTCTGTTTGGGGGGATAATTGAAGCTGAAGTTGTTCATATTGTTTAGTATATTTTAAGCGTTTATTATGAAGTTTCTGTTTGGTGTCTTTAATTTCGTGTAAATTTTGTTCATACTAGAAAACGTCTAACCAGGATTTATTGTATTCTACTTATATTTAGACTGAAAGAAATCTTGAAGAGGAGATAAGAAATTTTTCACACATAAAACGCTCATAAAACTCTCTCATAAAACAGTCTATGAAAATAGACGCTTCCATAAGGAGTCACACTGTAGCAGTAATAATTTTCCATTCATGGCATGTGTAAGTTTGTAAAATTAAAGCATTTTTCTTTTATTAATACCACGTGGATTTTTCCGATGGAAGAAAGAAATTTTTGCCTGAATCATACTTCCACAAATCAATCTGTAAAAATAAGGATCTCTATAGCCGTTTGCTCCTAATGCAGATGCTCATAAATTCTCGGAATATTTCTACTGTTTCAAATTATACCAACTCATATTTGTCATAAATGCATGAAATCCGCAATTTAGTCATACGATTCGTTTAACGTAAAAACAGTGCAAATGGAAATAGTTATGACAATGAGGAATTAAGTAAAAGTTCTATAAAACACTAATTCTAAGTTTTAAATTCTAAGTCCTAAAATTAGTTACAATTATTTTATTCAATGACGACTAAACCCTTGAGTTGTAGTAAAATAGACAAACGTTGACCTGCACCACTTTCACATTAATCGGCTCATACACGGTGGTCAACAGTACAACGGTACAACCGGAAGTGGATGATTCTACGTGAAAAAATAAGTAAAAATATAGAACAGAATTTCTATTGTATCAGGTTTTGTTTTCGAGAAAATCGACTTTGAAAATCTATCAAGTTCGCGCGCTTAGCAATTCTAAGTAGAATCGGTAGGTCATGAACAGACGCGTCAGACGATTCCCATTCAACAGCTGGTTCACTGTTATTCTACAATGTTATTCTACATTATCGACTGATTATTTTTCGATTTTTCGACTCAGTATAACTAAAATAGTTTAGATCAGTTGTACTTCCCTTTTATTGCCACCACATGATTCCTCCTAAGCAACTAAAGTGCATAACCTCCACCTCAATCTTATTCCTCTAAATCAGTGGTTCTTAACCTGGGGTGGATGCACCCCTGGGGGTGCAAAGAACCATTTCCAGGGATGTGGGAGGTTTCTAAATTTTCGATGGAAACATTTATTCCTCGATAAATAAATGATCTCGCAATAGTTGTAATTTTCTAAATAAAGAAATAGAAACACATTCTTCAGGGGGGTGCGAGAACATATTTTCAGATTCAAGGGGGTGTCGGATCACTGGAAAGGTTGAGAATCACTGCCTCTAAATCAACCATCGAAAACAGACCTTCCCACCAAAATCCGCAACGAGTACGTCGATAGTAATTGATTAATAGTTTGATAGTAATCAAGCAAATTCGTGTACAAAACAGCGAATAGAAAATCTCCAGCAGTAATTCACCGTGTATCCCGTTGAATTTTGCGAAAAGTGCGACGTCGCAACAGGGAGCGATCCGATTAACTTCTTTCGTTCCCGCGAGACGTGTGAAAACGTGATTCACGCGAAAAAATCCATCCGGCACACACACACTCACACACCCGCGCGCAGGTTCCCGGGCTCGAGGAAGGAACGATGTCGTCCTTGCGAGCTAGTCGCATGAGTCGCATGAGTCGTGTCTCCGCTAGGCTGCGCAGGGTGTGGCGTTTTCTGGGAATCAACCTGGAAGCAGCCTCGGCTCTTCGGCTGCACTTTCCCAGGTGCACTCGATCGACCGGATCGCACCACGTCCGCGATGTTTCCAGCGGACGTTTCGCGTGACGTCGTGCGGAGAACGACAAGCTCGCGCGCCTTTCGTGGCTTCGGAACTTTTCTGACATTTAGACTCATGCGAGCTGCCGATTCGTTGTTCGCCTGACTAGGGAGCGTTGCGCTATAGCGGATCGAAAGGTAGAGCGTGTTCCTGCCGCCGGAACCAGAGATTAGGGGCTCGTTCGCATGGTAATAGTGATTTACACATGGCATCGAAACGGTACAGTGTTTACTCTATATATGTCGCAATTGTCTAGGAAATAGAAGCACTAGAACTCTCCCCATTACCGCGGGCCGTGAACCGAGGCGTCTTGAGCTTAAATTGAAGAATGATATCTCCTGGACGATATATGTCACTGTCGTGGGGTGTACCCCCTGAGGGGCCGAGAAACTCGAGAGACCTCGGTCACCGAGGAGTGGAAGGTCGCGTGGATCGAACAATAGCATCTCCTGGCCGATATATGTCCGGGGCTAGACCCGTGTTTTGGACATATATCGAGTAAAAGTTGTATACACTGCATTTCCGATTTTTGAAGATTTGTCGATAATTGCTATAATTTCGTAAAAATTGTATAATCATAGACTCATTTGAGAGATCGAAGCCTCTAGCACAGCGGAGTTCCATTTTTCTTAAAAAATACTGCAAATTCAAACGCCTTCAGAAACTTTAAAAAATTGTTACGAAATCGCGACAGATATCAAGATTGAAGCCTCCTCTTTGCAACCAGTCGTCGACAATACGGATTAACTACAAATTTTTCTTTGAATTAGCTGTACACCTCGAAGAAAATAAACGCAGTGTAAATTGACCATAAATTGCAATTACGTCCAACCTAGACCCAGACTCGACTCTATCGCCCTTCCACCCTGAAGACAGAAAACTACGGAGCATCGGATTTCCCAAGAACCGAACAGCTTGTAAAAGATATTTTTCTCCGAGTAATAACTCAACCGCAATCGGATCCTTGATCTCGATTTCAATCCCGAAACGGAACATCGATGTTCACCGTCCCCCGGCAAAGACAATCGGCTGGGTGGGGGAAGGGGGAGGGGCGCGGGGAGGGGGAATGCCTCTTTTATATCTGTTCTCGCAGCGTATCATCTGATCCCGTTCGTCGGGATACTAATTCATAACAAAACGTCCGTAACACGGGCCGTGCATACACGTCGCCGTCCAACAGATTTTCATGCGCGGAAGCAGAATCGTGTCTCGCGAGATTTCAGATAAAGCCAGCATAATGAGGCGAGATAGTACGCGATTGCAAAGTCCTGCTTCAACAGACGTGGGAACAGGAACGTGTAAACACGTGGATCACCGTGCCTGGTTGGGCTCGTTCCATTTTTTTCCCCGTTTTGCTGCCCCTTCTTCTTTTCTCTATCTCTCTCTCTCTCTCTCTCTTCTCTAACGCTTGTCCTCGTGTGTCTTCTTTCTCCCTCTCTCTCTCGCTCTCTTTGTCTCTTTTCTCGGTAGCATTTTTTGCCATCGACAACGATCGAGCAGTAATCGAACCTTGCACAAGTTCCAGACCGGCTCGTGGGATTAAATTCATCGCTGTAATTCGAACCAATCGGGAATTGACAGAACTGATCCGCTGATGGAAATGACCGCTCCAGGCACTAATTGCCACGTTGGAGAGGGTAACTGATAGTAGGGGTAGCGGTAAACGGATTTTCTGCGCGACGCGACTCCTATATGTGGTAGCGGTTCCAGAATTTTATGTAACCACGGATTTCTTTTGGTTCTGTGCCCAGACACCTTCCAATTTCTCTCTTCTTTTGGAAGAGGCAGCTGAATGTGACTACAGCTGAGTGACTACAGTTTCGTTGACGATTAGGCTCGTGTGCGTTTCTGGCGATTTTCGAAGTAGTAGAAGCTTCGGATACCTTGATCTTTTTATTTCTTCGATTTTGATCAACATTTTTCATTTCGACTCCATTCAATATTCAGAAATGAACACTTGCTTCGAACAAATTTTTAGACAGAGCTCTTGGTAAAATGACAATTTAAACTTTTATCATTTGTATACAAAACATGCAGAAATTGTGTACAAATTTTTGTTCATCCCCAGTTCTTATAATCCAGTCCAGATAAAATTGTGTTTGTACAAAAATTTGCAATCCACCTAGAATGTAATAACAGATCCTAGAGAGTTCAATTTTTCTGACAATTAAAATATTTCTCACACTGCTAACGCGAAAAGAAATGTACAGTTACAAGAATAAATTTTTGTTCATATCCAATTCTTAAAAACCAGTCCAGAAAAAATCGTATTTGCACAAAAATTTGCGGTCTACCTAGATTATACCAATAGACCTCAAAGAACTCAATTTTGTACAGTTATAAGAAAAAATTTTTGTTCATCCCCAGTTCTTATAAACCAATCCAGCAAAAATAGTTTCCTCCACTAAAATTTTCCTTCATCCCCGGTTCCTGCAAGTTAATTTAAAAAAATTGTTGTGCGCATATTAATACGCAATCCACTCACAACAGCCACGAAGTGGCTAATTTCACGTCGGTCGAGCACGCGGGTTCTCGTCCACCCCTCATTAACCCCGGCTTGCAACACTCGAATTCGAGAGATGCTCTCGCATAATCCTAGCGGAAGTTGCGCGGAGTCGAGCGGGCCACAAAATCGCTCGTAAATTTCGGCCTGTTGTAACAGAATCGTTTTTATCGCTTGCTCGCCGATTCGCGCAACTATGGTCCCCTTTCGCCACCGTGCGTCGCCTTGCGTAACCCTTCAATTATCTTTTAATTAGATGCGAGAGGAGGAGCGTGCGTAACAATTGTCCACTTTCCAGATCGCAGAAACCGTGGAGTTTCGGTCGCTCTTTTCGAAATCATGCTTCGAAACCGGGGAACGAAATGATTAGTACTTTCCCTCTCTCAACCCTCATTTGCTCCTAAAAAATAGTCGCGTAAAAGATCCCAGTATAATAATTAGACTGCGGATCTTTATCGCGAAACTAAACGTGCACTAAATAAAATTTCAAATTCCGTCAACTTTGTCCTACCTTCTCGAACATGGCGAGAATAGATTGCTGAGATTCTCCCGATTAAAATGAGTCCAAACACGACGTAAATCGGACTAATTTTACAAACGTCGTATATAGCAATCACGCTTACGACTTAATTATGCTATATAGATTAAGTCTACGAAACTGGTCCGATTCACGTCGTGTTTGGGCTCATTTTACTCGTAAGAATCTCAGCAATCTATTGCTATCGTGTTTGAGGAGCTAAGACAAAACTGACTGAATTTGAAATTTTTGGTCAATTACTTTTTACGGGCGCGCGGCACCTGATGACGTCTGTCCCCTTTCCTCTGCTAGTTTTACTCTCTTCCCGTGTCCCCGTCTAGAGATAAAGTGGCGTGGGAAGAGTAGGGGTAGATCTTGCAAATTTGAGCGCTGCAGACTTAGCGTTATAGTCTTCGAGTACGAGCACTACTGTATTCCGTCAACGGGAAACCGGCGCAAGGAAAAACGGCAGCTTCCTTCTGAGTTACGACACGGTTATTCAACCGATGAAGTTTCACTCTCGTCTGGCCCGGAACGCCGCGTGTGCGTGAAATCCAAATGCGACCAACTATTCGCAAGCTATTCCCCCGACTATCCGGTTATGTGCTCCCGTCGAGGTTTGACTAGTCCGGAATGACAAGCGCATCTGTTCCCAGTTGTCTCGGTTCTCTCTGGCCACCTTCGACGGACGCTTCGTTTCCCTCCCCGGCCTTTGCGAAACACCCGACAGAAACGCAACGAAGTAAACGTCGCCGCCTAATCGCCTCGCCGATCTTATCCTTTCGTTCGTGTACCATTGAACGCTTCTCGGCGATGCTGACGCCGGTGTTGAAAGTCTCGGGTAACTGTTGCTTCTGGTCCGGTCGCCTGAGAAAAGAGGGTTGATACGCTTACCCCCGAGATCAGGGCTGCACCGCGCTCCCTCGAGGCCCTTCTATTACTTTTTCTTCGCATTGAAGGGCGGGCACCTTTTTCAGATTTAAATCCCCTTCGAGGACTTACTACTACCATTCTCTGCTGTGTTCTGATTGCCTGTGGGATTCTAGATATTTTGGGGGAATATTTAAAATTGGGACTAATTTTTTTGCATAAATATATAAAATCTGCTGGCCGTTCATTATCTCTTAATTTCTTGCTAATTTCAGGGGAAAGTATACTTTAATCTCCCCTGTTAAAAATCTTCAATTTCATAAACCCCTACTGACAATAAACGAGAGTAGTCAGTCAAATATCACCGAATAGGAAAATGGGAAATTCTCACATCACCACTCGACTGAAATTTGAAAAATTGTTGAAAAGATTGAAGAAAGCGATCACGTAGGTCCCTGCATCGTTGCGCGAATAAATGTTTAAGACCGTTAAAAAAGCGGCAGTCCTTGCCGGGAGAAAATCGAGAGCAGATCGTCGCCAAAAGCGGCCTCACTCTGGCAAGGCCCAGCACGTTCGCAAATGGTGTTCATGTATCGGGGTGTGCCAAGGATACGCCAAGACATTTCTTCCCCACGTTTTGCCAGCCGGAGTTCTCACACGATTGTATTGAAATGCCGCTCGTAAACAATGAGTTGCATCACGGCTGTATCCGATTGACAGAGGCGTGACAGGAGGAGAGCAACCAAGAGAAAGAGAAGAAGTTATGATTAGGGGAACAGATACGGCGGTTCGGGCTAAAAACCGCAGCCGGTTACAGCGCGTGGGTCAATCGCGACCCGCGATTAGTTCGTTTCACGATTGGAGGTTCGCAGTGAACTGTTCTCCATTTTCCAATCGGAAACAAATTTTTATATTACATTGTTTTATATTAAATTATTATATTATATACAGAAACATTTGGAGTGTACATCGTTGTTATGTGTGCACTGAAGATTAGATATTAATACCAGAAAAACAGCATTTCAGTTTGTATTAAATCAAATTTGATTAAATTATTAATACCCGTGTATATTGAATTCTAATTGAAACACCATTTTGAATAGATGCATTAAATAATTAATTAATCGAGCGAGCAAATTTGATTCCAATTCCTGTGATCCACTTTACGGAAGCTTAGTTCGCCATCTCAACAGATTTTGCGTTTCAAAAATGGTTATACTAAATTCAAGGTAAAATTTCATTTCGTTTCTTGTCTGGTTCTCTTCAAAAACTATATTTTATATATAAATTCAATGTTCAATGTAAATTAAATAAATATATACGTTAATTAAATCAAAAACTATGTAAATTCAGTTAAAAAATTATACATATTCGAATTAAAATAGCTGCACCTTTTTTAAAAATTCATTTTTTCTAAATTTCCTAAATTTCTATAAAACCACACAATAAAATGTGCCGAATGAATTTTCAAAGAAACATAATTGTACATACAAAAATAAATGATTGAACTTCCTCCATTTTTCAGGAAGGTAGCCTCTTGAAACGTGTTAGCGTAATTTTCGCGAACTTGTTAGCGCCTAATAAGGAAACTGCGACCTGGGTGGCGACACAGAGTTGCGAACCGGAAATTGGCGACGCCGAACAGATACGCCCTAGCGTGGGAGTGTGTAATCCTTTTTCCGCGAGTGTTCCCGCTGCCATTTCGAGTGCAGTCGCCATATTAAACAGCGTCGCGACGACGCGTGGTGAACGTAAGCCCGACGTTCGAGCATTTAGCGTGGTATACGTCCGCTTTTGCATTACGGTCACGAGCCAACCTTTCACGGTTTCACGGCTGTTAGAATCGTAACAGAGACAAGTCCTGGGCCTCTTCCAGGTTCGACGCGGCGCGTGCTCCGGGTTGTTAGTGTTTCTTTTAACCGGCGGAAGGGAAATTACTTTCACTTTTTCTTCTTTTGCTTTTTTTTTTCAACGCTGTCTCGAGCGGATCGCGCTTCAGATATTGCAATAAACCCGGTCACCGAGGTCCTCCCGTTTCTACTTTGAACGCATAATTACATTCTTCAAAGTACATCTCATTAAATGCTGAAACAATAAATCATCTTTAGGAATCTATTACAGGAAAGTTAAATGTTTTCCACCATGATTCAGTGTTACGGACAAATTTTTATTTTATACTGTGTTTAATTATTATCATTGTAGACAGCTTGGTGTCACCTTGAAAGACTATCAAATATGAAAACGATTCTCTCATAATTTCCTGTGAAATTGTTTAATGTAACAAAAAGATTTCAGTATTTTGTAGTAATCTTACATGATTTACATTTTTCCAACATCCTCTAGTTCTTAATAAAAAATTACCAATTGGAAAATATTTTAGTTTAGTCGAGCTGGACCTTTACAGGTAGGTTTATTACAATCTCGTTTTTCAGTAGTTTTAGCAATATAATAGAAAAACGATTTTCTAATTTTGTTGCTGTATAAAACAATTTGTAAGCATTGCAATTACACGAGGAATGTTTACGTACTCGTCGGCCGATCAAGATCTACAGCTTTCTTCCGAGAAAGTAAATTGTCTTGAACACCGCTGGAAATGATTTTCGTCCGGATCCAATAAATTGGCCAATTTCGGAAACGCTAATATTCCGATCGCATTTGTTTCTGGGATTGCTCAGCACGATGAATTTCCCTGGATTTTCCATGCAAATTTTCTACCGTACTCAACAGTGATTTCCTTAACTGATGCTGACGCAATCTACATTGAACAGTAATTGCTTCGGCAAACATTAATACCGTCATGGGACTGATCAAGTTATAAATTGCATGTTGCTCGGATCTGATTAACGAAACCTGATCCGCATTCATGAATTAATGGTCGACTCTTGGAAGAGCGTGACAAATGCAATAAATATTTCAGAAATAGTCTGTTAATAATTCCTTGTATTTTCCTTCTAGATTCAATGTAATAAATTTTAAGACTGCTAAATAAAAAGTAAGCGAGAAAATTTTATTTTTCCGTACATAACCTCCAAAGGCTGCCGAGAGACCAAGATGGCGGAGAAGCAACCGATACTATCCCTTGCAAAATCTGAGTAAAAATAGACAAAAAATTGTGTCAGAAATGAAAAGGAAAATGCGTGGGGCAGGATGACGAGAGTTTAAAATTGCAAAAGCCACTTCGGGGCGTTGAAAGAACGACTCTCCGTGGATCTCGAAGACGCCTCCATTGCGGAATGGCTCGAGTAACAGGTACTCTTCCTTAATGATCCTTTCACGCCAGCTGGCCATGGACATTATCTACTTTAACTGGCCGTAAAGCACGTTCTCGCCTCGGCAAGGTCCTCCTTCAGGATCGAGCGACTTCCAGGCGTTCCGACTCAGTAAGAAACGAAAGAAAAAGGTCTGCCCTCACGCCGACTCTTTCAAAGATCGTTTCCGTTAAATGGATTAGACCAAGGTTTGGCAACAACCTATTATTCCTCGCGAGCCAAGGATTCCTTTCGTAACTCGTGCTCGCCTCATGGAAAACATCGACGATTAATTTTCAGAAATACTTTTTAACGAGCAAGTAAACGCTGTCTAAGCGGTTGAAACTTAAACGAAATCCTGTAAACTACGAACGGAGCTGGGATTACTATCTTTACGTCATGTACTACAATTTTTGTGTACGTCCTAAACGTTTTGAAGAGGTCCTACACTCTTCTGTTCAAGTTCCACAATCTTTGAGCGTGATTGCAATTTTTGTATGGGTCCCACAATTTTTGTATTGCACTTGTACAGGTTCTACAATTTTTGTACGAGTCCCACAATTTTTTGCACAAGTCCCACAATTTTTGCATAGCACTTGTACAGGTTCTACAATTTGTGAATGGATCCCACAATTTTTGATAGCATTTGTACAGGTTCTACAATTTTTGGGCGGGTCCCACAATGTTTGTACGAGTCTCACAATTTTTGTATAGCATTCGTACAGGTTCTACAATGTTTGTATAGATCCCACAATTTTTGATAGCATTTGTACAGGTTCTACAATTTTTGGGCGGGTCCCACAATTTTTGTATAGCATTCGTACGGGTTCTACAATGTTTGTATGGATCCCACAATTTTTGATAGCATTTGTACAGGTTCTACAATTTTTGGGCGGGTCCCACAATTTTTTATAACATTTGTACAGGTTCTACAATTTTCGTATGGGACCCACAATTTTATTATAGCATTTTTACTGGTTCCACAATTTTTCTATGGCACTTGTGCAACTTCTTCAACTTTTGTAGAGGTCCTAAAATTTTTGTAGGTGTCCCACAACTTTCTCCAGGTGTTACAATTTTATCACATACTCCATTAATTTTTATTAGACCAAGATTTGGCAACAAGCTATTATTCCCCGCAAGCCAAGGTATCCTTTCGTAACGTGCTCGCCTCGTGGAAAACGGCGATGATTAATTTTTATAAACGTTACTTAACGACGAAGTGAACGCTAGTTAAGCATTTGAAACTGAGACAGAAACCCGTGACCTACGAACGGGGTCGGGATTACTATCTTTATGTCATGGACAGGGAAGAATGCAACGATTGATACCGATCTACGTTGCAATTTCGCGGAATTTTTTCTCTACGTCGTTTCTACAATGAGACTGAATACAAAGCCGCTCGCGGGGATTCTGCGTTTTATCTGAGGAATTAAATCTGAAATATTTAGCGAACAGCGAGAGGGAACAAACCTGGCGCCATGGAATTAAAGTTTTATTTAATTAGGGACGAACTTCTGCTTTATTGGTAAAGTTATGGGCGATATTTTTTTGGTGAAAGGTAACTGAATGTATAATTGGGAGAGATAGTTTCTTTTAAATTATTGTATGTGCTTTGGAATATATTTTTAAAGTAATTTTTTCTGGTATATTTTAGTGGAGTTATTTATTGATTTTTAATATTCTTTACTGTACCGTGAGCGTTAGTCCAATTTTTGTGCAGGTCCCATTTCATTTCTATTTTACGATCACTTTTGTACGAAATTATTTTATATAAATTTTGGATGCCGTATGCTCAGATTAGTGCGAACATGCTCTCGAATCTTGCAACAGCTCTTACGTCAATTAAAAACGTCACAAGTCCACTTTCAAAATGGTCCACGCCTCTTCGGAAATAGGACCAGAAAAACCACTGTGCAATAAAGAATTTCGTGCGAGGTGATTATGACAATCCCGAGCAAAGAAACGCCTGCGTAACGCGTGTCGCAAACGAAACAAAATAAACAGAAATTGTCCACTTTCTTCTCGACTCAACAAATAATTAATTTCTACGGATTTTATGCACTTACAACAAAAATGAGCAAATGAAATATGAATTTAAAAGAAAATGTATAATATATACATTATTCTCAACTCCATAAAATTATTAGAGGAAGAACACATTTCTCACACATTTGTAATTGCCTCACGCCTGTTGCCATTGAAGCAGACAATTTTTATTTCGCATAAAGATCCGCAATCTATTCATGATTGGAAAGTCACTTAGCCACGAAGTTAATAATAATCCTTCGATGGTTCCGAGGGAATGTGGAACCTCGAAGTGAGGATACAGGACGGAAACTTCATTTCGCTTCTTTTTTTTTTTTTGTCGATGTTAGTTATGTAAACAACAGAGCGAGGGGCGCGGGGTTAATTAATTGGGAAGGAGTTCGAAAAAGGAAGAGACCGTCACGGGGAAAAAAGGGGACGGAAAAAGAGGTTCGTTTTCCCATATGGTCCGCTCTTGACCGACATTCTGCCGGCAATCGGCCGGGCGAAATCGTCGTCGTTTTTAACGTCGCCTTTGCATAACAATCGCATAACACCGAGGCGGCTTAATGCGCCGGTGGAACACCGCCATTCGTTCTGCTAGACAAACGAGCTTTGTTGCGGGCATTGTTGCATCATTTTAAGGGAATCTTATAACAGACCACGCCCTTTACTAGGAAATTCTCGGATTAATTACGCTTCCAATGATCTTCACTCAGCAAAATTCGATGTCACCCTTGGAACCGCAAAACACCTTTCCAAAAATTTTCTATAAAAATTTCGAGAGCGTACACAGTATTTCGTATAATGTTTGCTTAGCTGTTGTATTTATTTCATCCAATCGTGTACGAATTTTCAAATTTTATGTGAAAAGTAATTGTAAAAATGTTAGGATAAATTGCATCAGAATTAAACAAAGTATAATAATTTTCTTTTTTACGGTGAATTTTTGTTTGCAAAGTAGGTGAATAATTCTAGACTTGCTACGCTGATTATTACCAAAATTTTTACATACGAATTTTATTTATTCGATTTAAATCAAAATAAATTGACCCATCGAAAATCGTTATTATAAAAAAGGTTTAATTAGTGTGCCAGTGAAAGAAATTTTATTACAAGAGATTAATGTGTGTCGAATAATTTGCTATAGTGTTTATAGTCCCTAGTCCCTAACCATCGATCACAAGCTCGATTAACACTTTGAATGCCACGTCACAAAAAAATTAATTTTTACGTTGATATATTCATTGCACCAAACTTGATTACGATCTGTAATATGCATGAAAGTTGGAGGACTACTCAGTATCATACATTTAATTTTTTTCAATTTTTATTTCATTAAATAACTTACTTTGATTTTATGGAATTTTGTTAAATCGTCCTAACGACCTGCTTCTCGTTTTAATTAATTTTGTCGCGACTAAAATTATGTTTTACGGCTCCAGGGTTGCTATTGGATAGAACGAAGCCTGACAAAACCCTGTGGCAAGTGTCAAGAATCGAAAGAGAACGTGATCAACCCCACGCGACCCTCCCACACGATCGGCATCGATGTTTTGAAAACACTTAGTGTCTGACATCCCCTAGGAACAGTGAGACCTTGCGAAAATACCGTACAATATATGGGACTGTCGTTCGATTTCTCTCGGGCACCCTCCGTTTAATTTCGTTGTCCCGAATCTCTCAACCTGTGCACGAATTTTTTATCGTTTACCCCAGACAAAATAACTTTTTAATTTTTTCTCTCCCCTTGATTCTTCTCGTTCGCTTTCAACAGTAGAATTACGGAGCACTAAAACTGACTATTTTGCATTGATTTATAAAAACACCAAGAACGCGCTGCCCACATTTTTAGCAATATTTCTAAAATAATGTATACCCAAAGAAATAAATTTGCTAAATTTCTCGTGTACGCATCCTTAGAATCTTAATAATTTTAAATTAAAAATGTCCTGTAAACCTAGTGTTGACTGTTAAAAATCAACGTTCTTGGAACTGTTTCAAATTCTAAAATTAATTATTAGACTCAGTTTAAGGGCGAATGATCATTTTTAAAGAGGATTCGACATCTTTCCGAAGCGATCGCAATTTCAGGGAACGGGTTGGCCGAAAGAATGGCGTTTCTCTTCCCCTATTTCACACGTGTTCAAGACGGGCAGGGAAAAAGGGTCTGGCGTCATTAGCGCCGAGGGAATTATTTAGCCGACGATTGCATCGGGTGCAAGATCGCTGCACCATACAAAAGGCGTATTACCTATGCGGAGAGGCACAAACAGGCGAGCTTTGTTCCAACTCTCCTAAACATTGCGACACTTCCTAACCGTAACGGAGGCAGCCACGCCTCTCCCAGCGCGTTCATCTTCTTGCCAAATTAATTTCTTCCTTGGCTACCCCGTCCACTGTCTCGCGAACAGTGCAAAAAATTGCAGTACTATTAATCCACTAGCCTGAACCGAGAGAGGTCCCTCAACAAAATGTTTCCTACACAGTGCTATACAAATGCCTTGATCCTCTCTTTCAGAAATGAAATAGAATATTATTTACTCAGGTTTAAAAATGAATTCAACACTTTCAACGGTGCGTTGACCAGAAATGAAACACGATATTATTTATTCAGGTTCAAAAATGAATTTTTGTGTTAATATAGAATTTCATGTACCGTGTATGTATCGCGAATTAAAAATTTTTAATTTTCATTGCTCTAGATATTTCACTTTAATTTCCTGGAGTTCTTGAAGCTTCTGGTCTTTCGGCCAAAAGGTTACGGATTTGTCGCTTCTGAGTTGCAGATTTTGCGCATTTAGCACAAAAATGAGTAGATCGAATGCAAAACATTTAAAGAATTCGTAAACGTTGTCATATTTCTTCTAATTAAAATGGCTTTATTAAAAAAATAAATAAATATCTACATAGCTCCTGTTGATGCAGACAATTTTTATCGTGCAAATGGTCAGTCCGGTTACAACAATGGAGAGCAAACCGCGTTAAATAAAAAAGGCCAGCTTTCCGGCGGAGAAGTTCCTCGAACCGGAAGTCGTTGTGGATGTAGAACGAGCGTCGCTCGGCGTCGAGGAAGAAAAAGAGCGGGCACGTGGACAGAACGGTTGGCGATCTATGCCGGCCGTGTTCCGCGGGGGATAGTAAAAGAAGAAGAAGAAGAAGGAAAAAAGGATAAAAGGAATGAAAAAAAGAATCGAGGAGTCGTGGAAACCGCAGGTGGGGGTGGCTCGGGGAACGCAAGTAGGAGGACGAGGGCTTTTGCCCGGAACGGAATAGTCGCCGGGTGGGAGATAGATATAAGGCGATCGTCCCGGAATAACGACTATCAGTGTGTACCGCGCGGCGTTTTCGCATATACCAGTGAAACGGGACACCCCTCCGAAGTCGAGCAACGATGCTGAAGGTACGAAACGTCGGGGAAGGTGGGGACGCTGTGGTGTGCGCGAGCGCGCGATTTTCATCCCCCTTCCTCCGGAGGCCACGCGAAGAACAGGGGCCGCAGAAGTTACGGGTTTTTTGCTTGTGCTCCGGGACAGATTCGTCGTCGATGGAGAGAGATTTTTCAGAACTTTCCCTAATCACAGCCTACCCGGTTATCGAGCTATTGTCAATCGTCCGCGAAGTTTTTCGTCGGCGAACTTTTTTTTTAACGGGGAGAGTGGAATTTTCGACGGGGTTTTTCGGAGTTAGGTTACTGTTGTAAAAACTGGGGACCGAAAGCAGTCGAATTATAGTTCTCTTGAAAATTTTTGGGAAAGATAACTGACTGAAATTTATTTTTTTTTTAGCATTGTTCACTCATAAAGATATGAAAGAATGATACTTACCTAGATTCCTGTTATTGTAATAAAGGAATGTACATCAGTCTCGTTCTCGGTGGTTATAGTGTTAATATTTTTGTTTATTCTCCTCTAACTTGGAACAGATGAGTTTCATTCTTATTAGGTGAGGGGAAAGTTTGTTCTGTTTCGTATCACGAGATAACGAGCTCGTCTTCAAATAATTGTAATTACACCAATTTTGATCGAACTATCCCCAAAAATCTTTATTATTTTTAATTTTTCATTCAATTTGGAACTCATCTTTCAATCGTTAAATTCATATTTCACTCGATTTTATGAAATAGGGAATAAAATTTGCATTACTCGATTTTCCAAAGTTAGAAATTCCAGTAGAAATCTGTAAATTTAATAACAGTTTTAAAGTGTCAAATTTCTCAAAGAGCTATAAAATTAAAAATATAAAGCAGTTTCTAATGCTACTAAGATTTGTCAAAAACATTTTCTCTGTAGCCGAATGAAATTTAGTAACAGTTGTAATCTGTCAAATTTCCCCAAAAGCTATAAAATTAAAAATATAAAGGAGTTTCTAATGCTAATAAGATTTGACAAAAACATTTTCTCTGCAGCTGTATCAAATTTAATAACAGTTGTAAGCACTCAAATTTCCCAAAGAGCTATAAAATTGAAAATATGTAAGTTTCTAATTCTAATTGTATTTGACAAAAACATTTCCTCTGTAGTTGTATGAAATTTAATTCCAGTTCTAATCTGTCAAATTTCCCAAAGAGCTACAAAATGGCATAGTCTCTAATGGTACTTACAGTCTAACAATAGAATACTAATAAATCACGTCTCCCCGGAACGCTGAGAGAATCTACGACCCAAAAAAAAAAGTTGGTATCTCCTACCGGAGATTCAGATTGAACAGTCGGTTTGTTTAAACAAGAAAAAAAATGGTTATGTTTGAAGACAAAGAGGCGGTTTAATTAGACACAACGTAGGAACAACGAACCCAGGGAAAGATCTGTTCCCAGCGATGCTAAGAACCACCGGAAACTCGTTTTGCCGGATAGACGATAGATTCTATAGGAGATAGGAGCTATACTCGTAGACGATACCCGGCGTTTCGTTTCGTTTCGCTTGCGGTTTATCGCTTGGCATCCACACAACGCGGGTAAATTGATGGCGGGCTATGACCACTTCCGCGGATTCGTATTAGTTTACGGGGCAAGGTCGAGAAAGTGAAAAGGGACACTTTTATTGGAAGACGACACAACCAGTAACACGAGAAACTTTCTCGGCGCGTGCGACGACTTTCCTCGCTTTCCGTTCGTCGAACTCTTCCCGACGTTGCCAAAAAATGTTTCTGTTATATTGACGCGTGAGTCGAGTTAGCCGCTCTGATGGAAACGACATAGTTCCCTATACTTCCCTCGTGTAATCGTTAGAACATCCGTTTCGATCACTTCCGAAAGCAATTACAGCTCCGGAACAGAAAACTAGGACAGCTAGCAATTTTCAATTCTTTTTGTGACTTTCTTCTTTAAACCCGAATTTCAAATTTTTCGTATCTACTAACTGTTAATGCGTCTTCGTGTCCTAATTTAACTCCAATGTCGTATAAATTGTAATATAAAAAATCTGGGTCAAAATCTGAATCTCAGTTCCCACGGTCCAAAATTACGCATTTGAATTTTAGTTTTACTATACACCTGAATTTGTATGAACGAAGATCTAGATAAGCAGCTTCCAGGTTACACTTCAATTAAGATGCTATGAAGATAACTTAATTGTGTTACCGTTCGAGATGAGAAGAAACAGATTCAGCTATTGAATATAGAAATGCTGAACGCATCATAGCTCGCAGTGCATTAAGTCAACGGTGGCTGTAATACCGAGTGTACAGTAATGTCTTAATCGAAGTCGAACTTAGCTACACGATCTTAGTCAGTTCGCCTATCCCTCCACTGATTAAAATGATACTAAACACCGATATGGTACACCCTGGGCCGCGTGGTCACAAGAAAATAGTAGCCCTACACGATCTATGTCACAGCACCAACTCCGGAATTGGGCTTGGATAAAAACTTTACTCTACTTAAAACTTTCAATCGTTAGTATCGATGTGATATGTCACATGATCATTTGTCTTCACAGTTTCCACATTTTCCCGGAGAACTTCCCTTAATGCATTTAGCACATCATTTCTCTCATAAACCATCGACGGCCATTATTACGAAAAGTTGCGTTTATATTGCTTGTACTAGCCAGTGAAATGATCTCGCCATAATCTCCTTTGCTTTATGGCTCTCTCATGGTTGTGATATACTGCCACCACATGGATGACATTCTCGAGAAAAAATGTCGCGATCCGATAAGAAAAATCTCGGTTAACAGGATATCGATCGATGGAGAGGCTCAAACATGTTACTTTTTGCTGGAGATTAGGGCAAAAGAAAATTCTTGATGGTCAGACAGGCGGCGACACAATCCCCTAACCGAGATAATTAACACGTTATGTTAGTCCCTCGGGATCGACAGTAAAATACTTCTTTTAAAAAATAACAATATTTTGCAATTTCTATAACGTTAAACACTTTACACTTTTTCAATTGATTTTATATATTCCATCCCATTATTTAATGATAAAAATTTGACTGTAATTTGCCTTTAAAAATGTTCTTGAGAAATGTTCTTAAAAATCACTTCCGTACAGTAGCAGTAGATAGTAGTAACAAAGTTATTTATTAGGGGAATTTATTACGACCCATTTAAAAAAGTTCAGATCGAAGAAATAGGATTTTGGACAGTTCAAATTAATTCAATAATTACTGATCGAAGTTTTGAATTTCATTCGAAGTATCCTCTCGACATTTCCCGACAGATTAACAATTTTTTAAATTGTCGATTTGGTATCAGGAGAGATTAGCGTGCATTAATTCAAAAATGAAATTCCAGGTACTGTGTTTGATGTGTGCAACGCTCGCGTACAGCAGCGGCGTGGTGCTGAGCGGCTATAACGGAGGCCATGGGATCTCATATACTGATTACGAGGCTCTCGAAGGATACGCGGCAGGATCCGCCGACTACGAAGGACACGCGGTACTGCCGACAGTGGCGGTCCCGGTGCACGCTGTTTCCGCTGCACCGGTGCACGTCAGTGCATCGCTCGATCACGTTGCCGCCGCTCACGCTTATGAACACCACGCCGATCATGAGCACGATTACTACGTGAGTATTCCGACAACATTAATCATCTTCCTCGCAACCTCTTCGAGAATAGTATCACACGCGTGCATGTTTAATCTTGACTGTTGCGCCGTGATAGTCACTTCTGCGGACATTTAACTGTGCCATAGACAGAGATGTTGCTACCATGTTTTATTTAATATGTATGTCAGACGTGCACCCACAATATTTTATTGAATATGTACATTAGAGGTGTGCCTACAATATTTTATTTAATATGTGCATTAGAGGTGTGCCTACAATATTTTATTTAATATGTACATTAGAGGTGTGCCTAAAATATTTTATTTAATATGTAGAATAGAGGAGTGCCGACAATATTTTATTTAGTATGCACGTCAGACGTGTGCCTACACTATTTCATTTAATATGTATATTAGAAGTGTGCCCACAATATATTATTTAATCTGTACGTCCGACTTGTGCCTAAAATATTTTATTTAATGTGTACGTCAGACATGTACCTACAATATTTTATTGAGTATGTACATTAAAACTGTGCCCACAATATTTTATTTAATATACACGTCAGACGTGTGCCTACAATATTTTATTTAATATGTACATTAGAGGTGTCCCTACAATATTTTATTTAGTATGACCATCAGACATGTACCTAAAATATTTTATTTAATATGTACTTTAGACGTGTGCCCACAATATTTTATTTAATATGCACGTCAGACGTGTGCCTAAAATATTTTATTTAATGTGTACGTCAGACATGTACCTACAATATTTTATTGAGTATGTACATTAAAACTGTGCCTACAATATTTTATTTAATATGCACGTCAGACGTGTGCCTACAATATTTTATTTAATATGTACATTAGAGGTGTCCCTACAATATTTTA
>CM052120.1:10325617-10342365 GCA_028454245.1 Halictus quadricinctus | reverse complement strand
TTTTATTTAATATGTACATTAGAGGTGTCCCTACAATATTTTATTTAGTATGCACGTCAGACATGTACCTACAATATTTTATTGAGTATGTACATTAAAACTGTGCCTACAATATTTTATTTAATATGCACGTCAGACATGTACTTACAATATTTTATTTAATATATATTTCATGATTTTTCTTGGGTCGTGAATTCGTACGGTTACCTTCAATATCATCTGTCCATTCATTAAGGAAGTTAAATTCTTTAACAGCATGTGATAAAAGCGTAAAAACTCAGAACGGCACATACGCAACGCGAACGAAAATCTGTATGGCCATTTCGAGGAGAGAAACTGGCGGCTCGCGGGTTAAAACTGGATCAGATAAGCGTCCCATCAGATCGGACGAGCCGAGAGACGGTTGTTCCTCGGTAGTTTGGTTCCCATAAAAAATTTCGTAACCATCCATCCGCGTAACAGATATCCGGCGAACGGAGTCTTAAGGCGGCTCTTAACGAGCAAATGTCGCGTCGCGTCGCGTTGCGAGAAAGCGTCGCGGAAACGGCCGCGACAATGAGATACGTCGCGGAAGCAGCTCTTACAGAGAGCACCACGTTTTTCACAGTGAAGAATTTCAATTAACATACGCGTGACCCCGCGTCCTTCTCCATAGATTCCGGTCTGTATGAAATGTCTACGCGATACATCCCGAATGCAAACGCCGCATCTCATATTTCCCGGTCACGATCGCTATAGACAATCGTTCCGTAATTTGCTCTAATTCAACGACGCATCGATTGCTATTTAATTCTAATGGCAACAGGGGCGAGCACGTTCCCCGGACGTTTCGCCGAGATGGATCGCGGTTGTTTATGCAAATCAACAATTTTCGAGAGCGATCCGCGAACAAGAGAGTTGATGAGACTGCGTTTTCTACACCGAGACTGCTATACTATGCTTACAATTAGTACATCCCGCATCGAATATTAATCTGTCGAGCAATCTTTAGGGCAATCGTTAGGGGATGCTATAACTGTGTTCTCCGCGATTAGAATCGATGTTTCATCTATCCTGGCACGATCAAGTAATGTCTTTGTGAAATACTAGATTCGGGACAGATAGGGCTATCGAAAAGCGAGCTCGTGTTATTGTTAATTAATTTAGCGAACGTGTGCGCGGAATTTAGTTCGAAGCTGATTTTAATTGCAATCTAGCTGCGCACCCTTTGCGCCGATGCAGCATTAAATAACCGGAACTATAACAACGTTATCGGCGGAATCCACGAGCTCGTTTATAGTGATTTGATCGAGTCGATACCAAATTCAGTCGGGACTTGAATCGTGCTGATTACTCGAATTCAATTGTCATATTGGCATTTATGTGTGAAATACATTTTCACTGTATAGAGAAATGGAGCTTGTTAACAAAAAGTTATCTTATAGTTAAAAGACGTATCTATACATCCCGAGAAAGTCTGTTCACATATTATTCATAGTTGTCTGGGAGAAAATTCATAAACTTTCTCAGTCTGCTAAAAAGATCATTTTTGCAGAACTTTTTAAAAATTATATCAAATTTCTTATAAAATATTTTTATGAACATTGTATGCTGTGTGTCTTGAAGTAAATATCTAACTATGAAAATGATCTTTTTTCGCTACCCTCCTACGAGAATTGACATTTATGGAAATTCCCTTCGTGTTCCAGGCGCACCCCAAGTACACGTTCAACTATGGTGTCCACGACCCCCATACAGGCGACGTGAAGACCCAGCACGAGGTTCGCGATGGCGACGTTGTCCACGGATCGTACAGCGTCAACGAGCCCGATGGCAGTGTCAGGATCGTCGAGTACACAGCGGACGATCACAACGGTTTCAACGCAGTTGTGAAGAAAGTAGGACCCGCAATTCACCCTAAACCGATTCCAGTCGCGAAATACGTCTCTCCGGCGTACTACAACAGCTACGACGAGTATGACAAGCACTATTAACCCTGAAATGGTATCCTGATTCAAACTATGAAGTGTCGCCCCGGGATCTTCCCAAAAAATCTATATAATTTACTAGAACACTTATATCAGGTACACAATCGAAACCCCTAAAGAATTCATAGCATCCCCAATGCTAGTACAGTGTTTACTCGATATATGTCCAAAATACGGGTCTATCCGGAGACATATATCGGCCAGGAGATATTATTCTTTAATTTAAACTCTAGAGACCTGGGTTTATCACGGGGTATGCCCCGCGACAGTGGGGATAGTGCTGGGACCATTATCGGCTAGACAATTGTGACATATACAGAGTAAACACTGTACATTGGAGCGTTTGAAAGAGATTCAAGAAATTCCATATTTATAATAACTTCGCAACGCTGTCTGTGTACAGAAAATTTGACTAGGGTCACGAGAGACCCCAGGATACCTTTACAGGGTTAGAATCGTCGCGATCGATCCGCTATAAGATGAAAGGCGGGATTACCAAGCTCGAGGACACTTTGGGGATCGAAGAAGGAGATCAGCGCTGGATATCGAAAACCAGATATCGCAGTCGGGCTGATCCTCGAGTGATGTTACGGTCTCCAGTGACTATCTTAAGAACCGATCGTCCAACGATCGCCGTCGAAACGTCTTGTGTTCAATTTATCAATAACAGGGTGTCCGACGAAATTCACCGCTTCCGTTTCCGTCGCTTTTCTCTAGCTGTAGCTGTCTGCTCGGGTAACGGGTGGTTCAATACTTTTCCGAAAAAACTAGGCAAGCTTCAACACTAAAACTACCCGTAACACTAAAATTGTCTAGCCCCCATCGCCTTGAAAACATTTCTTTCACTCGGATTCTTCATAATTTTAAGTAAATATAATATGACCTTCAGGTAACCTTGGCGCAAAAATTGAGCAAATCCATTTTTCAGTGAAATTCTGCATATTTTTATTTATCCCTAATTATTTGGTGCAAGGATTTTACTATTTTCAACGTCTTCAATTTTTCATAATCTTTATAACAAATTTGGATGTTGTTTTGATGATGGTTCTAGCGTTGAAGATGACTGCTAGGTGGCGTGATTTTCTAAAGAAGCAGATATTTATACCGATCCAGTTATATTGATACTGATTTTTATACAAAAATTATCCGCATCGATTGTAAGGTACAGGAGTTACCGTAAACATTTGTATCTTTGGTTAATAATTTAACTCGCAGTCTAGTGATTATGGTTTTCGCAACGGTTGAACCACCCTGTCGAGTACTTTCGTCCGAGGTAGCTCGCCCGTGCCAATAAACGAGAGGACCACGATGAATTATTGTTTAGAGTAACGGCCGTTGGTAATTGACGGACAAAAATAAAGCGCTTCTTCTATATTTCCGAGGCTCGAAAAACCGCGATCGAAAGAGAGAAACTCTAGTTCAGGGAACTAATCTGCATGCGAGCATGAGCGTTCGGAGTTATGATCGTCCGAGGTCGAGACGATTGCGAGGCGGATACACATATGTAAACGAGTTGCTGTTCGTTATGTGGTAGAAAGCGGTACGTGGTTCGCTTCAGGATCGCTGAAAGGACAGATCTCGTTTTTTATAGTGTTTTTCTCGGCTGAGAAATGTGAATTATTGGGTTTTCCTCTGCTGACTCTATACTCGGCAATTTTACTGCGGTCGAGTTGATTGTTATAAATAGATTGCGGATTCTTATGCGTTTGTTGCATTTGGAAGCTTGTGAAATGCACGAAAGTGTTTAGGTTCACAAATTTTAACGACCTTTTTTATTTAATTTCTGTCATGGGAAATATACTTTCTTATTCTAACCTCTTGTGAAGTTCAAGACCAATTTTGAAGATGTTTTTAATTTATTTATTCTTTTACTCTGATCTTTAGTGAAATTGGAAAACAAATTTTAATATTTTTATTTTATTTCTGTCATACGAAGTTCTTTGATTTCGTTTATTATCTTCGAAATTGTGCATTTGCATAAATATTCTTAGACTAATTGTAAACATCTGATGCTGGCATGATATGAGATTAAAAATCGATAAGATTCGCAGCCGAGATGAAATAGAAAGAATCCTAAAAATTAAACTGAAAATTGTAATGAGAGTGTACGAAGCTGGCAAAACATTTTGTAAAATAGAAAAATTAGGACGTATTGGAATAGAACAGCGTTTTCACACAAATTCCAAATTAATTTATTGATTAATTTAATGAAAAATTGTCGCACACAACACCGCTTTCTGTTCTCCACTCAAAAAAAAAAAAACAGAAACATTAATATTCTGCTCCGAGATCGCAAAAACAGAACAGTGCTCGAACCTATATTTTTCTAATTGTAAAATACACGTAGAATATTTTGTAAATAAGAATGAAACTTGTACTCAATAAAGGAGATTGTACAACAAAACCACAGGTGAGACTGTACCGAGCAAAACACTTTTCTCAGTGACGGGATACCGCGCAGGTGAAATGATTCCCCTGATTCAATTAACGAATCTGAGATGGAATCTGAATTTCGTTTACCCGGGAGAAACAAGAAAAGAAAAGCAAGAAGAAAGAAAAAAAAAGAAACTGTCGTCCACGAGGCAATCAAGCCCAAGTGCATGTATTCAGGATAATAATGCTCGGTTACAATGATTCGTTAGACGCTGATCACGTCGAGAGATCGTCTTAATGAGACGAAGAAAGCATCCCTTGGTCACGATTTCCACGGAAATAATTCAACGATATGGGAATCAAAGCAATCTGAAACACTTTATCTTCGTTTGCTCTTTCTTTTTAATTAATTTTCTCTAAGCTCAACAAAAGTGACAGAGCATGTCGGAAAAGACAGATATAAACAGACATAAAACGATCTTAGAAATATTCTTCATTCACAATCAAAAATTATTTCCGCCGGTTAAACTTCACCTTGGCAACCCAGACATTTTTAACTGTTTATTAGATAATTCTGTACATCTTGACGACAATAATCTCATATATCGAAGTTTTAAGGCGAGGAATACACCGGTTCAAAAGTTTGGCGTGTTTAAATTCGAGCAATTTGAAGAACGGAGTTTTCCGCTTGCGTTTGTATCCAAGCAGAAGTCTAACATAAACAAGGTGACTAACATAAACGCGAATCTATTTTCCACTATTGCGAGCAAAATATTGTATCCATATTTAGTAACTGATCGCAGACAACACCTCGATTATGTTTTCCTTAATGCGAGGTTATTATTGGAAAAGAGTAAAAAAGCGGTCTAGGCGTGCGCACACGATCAACGTCGGAGATGTTTGCCAGGAATGTTTATTCCATTGTAAATAGAACATGAGGCGGACTAAGGTCTGCCGAGTGCGTAGTGCATTTTATTTTACTCCATCGATCGTTATCTCCGGCTGCCCGTGCCCGTGATTTCGTTCGAGGCTTCACGGGCCCGTGTTTTTCCTTTTTCTACGCTGCAACAACGACGCTCGTTAACGAACAGAGTGTCTGTTCTAATTACTGTGTTTCCCGGCGAGGGAAGCGCGCGAAACTGGAAACGATTTAACGTAATCGTCGATCGTTGCGCACAGATCCATCGTCAGGAGAAATCACGTAAAGATAAGTTCGGTGAAAAATCATCCGCGTGCGTGACGGTTTCGGTCTTTTGTTTGTCGTGTACCTATTGTAAATTCGTTGACCGTCCCCATAATGGGAAATATCTTGAATAGAACTGCGAAACAGTCCCTGAGAAATTCGACGTGTTCGTCGCGACCTCGGAGACTCGGTGGAAATTCAATGGTTGCGGGAAAATAGGGTCTCCACCCACCCCCACCCCCTGATGAAAATCAATTAACAAACCTGACGGAGAACGGCCGGAGTAAATGATACCACTAGGGAAAATGTCCTCCTCGCCCGTAGAATTAATGTCGGCTTCTTCTGATCCACGAATTTATCACGGATTTCGTGGAAACGATTTTTCACCATCGATCTTGTAATTAATGACCGCGGTACCCCCCGAGTCTTCAGACGTCAAATTACTCTCACGTTTGGATCTCAAATTGCTCTCGCGTTTAGATCTCCAATTACCATCTCGTTTTGATCTCGAATTACTATCGCGTTCGGATCTCGAATTACCGCCAATTTAGATCTCAAATTATTTAAATAACAATTTTAAATGGCAGAAATATTGAAACGTAAATTTTGAAAGGCAAAAATATTTTAATGTGAATTGTAAAAAGCAAAAATGATTCAAGGAATTTTAAGAGGATTTATAATTGACACTTGTATGTGTTTGAATTACAGTTAAAAATCCGGATTGAATTGATAATTTTAAAATAAATTGTTGTGATATTAATGATTTAAGATCATAATTAGTAATCTTGTTGTTCTTGTGTGTGTGAAGATATTACAGATTTAAGATGGAATTAATGGTGTTAGGTACATTAAAGATTAATGTCCTATGGGACACCCGGTACGCTCGAGCTCTAAGTTTCATTATTGCCTGTAAAACGGTTTGTGCCAGCGACTAATTGCATCGCAATTTTGCCAAAAGAGAAGATATATACAGTTAATATTCAGAACCCTCTGTTAGCAATAGTATTATTCCATTAGGACGGCATTGTTGGCCCAATGCCAGTCTCATTTGCTTCAAACGGATAAACTGAGTCGAGTTAAAGCTTGAATGGAATTTACTGCTTCGTAGAAATTGTTTAGGAACAATTTGCATTGTGTATATTCACAGATTTATTAGTAATAAACTTTTAATACTGTTTTCAATTCCACAATTTTTATTTTCTTACAGATAATCTTCAATTATTTTAATATCTTTATTTTGGACAAGTCTTTGTTTCTAGAAATCCTTAGTACACTAGATACAGACCTTAATTATATATACAGTAACTAATACTGTGTCTAGAATTCTTATTTTTATTCGCAGAACGATAAATAAATTTTCGTAGTCATTTCTTTCAAGCTCAGTGTAGATTGATTTATAAACACCTGTGGATTAAATAAGAAAAATAATTCTATAAAATGACTCACCCATGACTCCTTGAAGATCTTGTTGGCAATGATGCTGGTGCTCTCGTACATGTCCCTTCCTGGTCCAGAGGCGAAGCACATCTCCTTTTTCCCAGGACAAGTGTACTGTTCCGAACAGTTTTTCCCAGTGTACTCGCATTTTGGACCACGTGTGTTCGGCGAAACGTCGCCCAAATTAGTGGAGGCGAAGGCAGCCACGAAAGAACCCTAATTTCCAAAAAGATACGCTTGTTAAGACAATCATTAACAATCATAGCTGGGAGTCACGCTTCAGCACCACATACTAGCTCAAATCAAACATGTACTTGATTAAACTGTACATGCGTACAGTACTTATCAATATAAAATTCACAATATCTACGATTAAAACTGTAATCTGGTTTAATACAATTTTTCTAACAATTTTAATCTAACGCCAACTCTATCGTAGTTATTCTTATAATTGTGAAATAGTAAGATAGTTGCACAAGAAGAAAGTTAGAGCATCGAGCGGTAGAGGTCGCATTTCAACAGCAACGACATAGGAATAGAGTATACACAGTCGGAACTATGGACACCTCTGCTTCAAAGTGCGCAATTTCTCTCGTTAGTAAATCGAGCATCCTCCATTCTGGTTCAGTTGTCAAACAAACTGGACGTTAAACATGATCCAACTTAACGTCGATTGCATCAAAAGCATGAGTCTAAATACCACACTGTTGGCTACTACTTACTGCCTTCTATTTGTACTAATGAGCACAGAGAATCTGAACCATAGCACTAGAAAATTTTTCGAGAACCACTATATGTTAACAATGTGGAAAACTACTAAAAAATTTTAGACTTTGGAAAATGTAGAACCTGTTTACATTCACAGCTTCCATTTCAATGTTTCTTTTTCGTTTTCAACGACTAATATCAAAATTTGCAAGTGCAGTTCAGCAAATACAGTGATATCTCTATATATGTCGTCAAGGCCTGGATGATAAACGCGGAATTATCCCCACTACCGCGGGGTATACCCCGTGAGGGGCCATGGAGCTCGAGAGACCTCGACCGCCGAGGAGTGTAAACATAACACGGCTCTCGACATATATCGAGGATTCCATGCATTTATGTCAAAAAGTAAGTGAAATACAAGACAGTCAAGAGCTTCATAAAAATTCAAGACCATTCTTATAGTATTTTCAATGTATTAAAAATATTAAGAAAATTCGTTTTCATTTAGCTCCTCCTCCTCCTCCTGAGCAATTACGAATTCTCAAAAAGTTAGATTGCAAATGAAGTGACTGAAGCGTCTAATTGGAAACTGAAGTTTTGTATGCCTTCAGAGTCCACGTTGGCTTAATTTAAAAAATTCTCAAATCGATCGAAAAGCGAACTTTTAATGGTTAAAACATTGTTGGACTTCTGGAAACAGGATAAACTAAAACAAGTTCTGACAGGCCTCAAGATTAGGCGCGAGGCCTCACCTTGCCAACCAAAGCGTCCTTGTTCATCGCCTTCTCGAACAGAATCGAGGCGTAGCCAACATTATCGCTAGACACCAAATGATTAGTGTTGTTCATGCTGGTGGGATGAACCGGGAACCAATTGATGACACCCAACTCCTTGTTGTCCGCGCCGACGAACTGCATTTGCGTCAAGGTCTTGTCCACATCATAATTATACCTGGACAAAGTAAAATTAAATTAATATTCACTCGTAAAGAGACCACGGACACGGCAAGGTTAACGTAATTTTCGCGAAGTAATTGACTGTGAATTTTTATGCAAAACTGTCTGCATCGATTACAGCGAACAGAAGGCAAACAGAAGTTTCTTTTTTCCTTCAACAACTTTTAGAAGCTGGAACTAATGGAAGCTTTTAGGTTCTTTTAATCTATTTTCTGCTTGAAATTACAGCTACCCATTTTTATTATGAATTCAATAAAATCAACAGTCTAGTGATAACCATCTTGTGCGATCATGATCAACCGAGCTCACCTGTCTCTTTCGTGTTTGGGATTATTCATGTACGCAAGAGGACTCCTGTTGATGTTGGCGCCCAGGACCTCACCGTTCGTGATGAAGATGCGACCTGGCACCACAGAGTTGTGGGCTCGCTCGATGCTCTGCAATGTTTGCGCTCATGTTAATAAAAGTCAGTTCTGGACGGTCTGCATTGACGTCAATAAAAATCAATTCTGGAAGATTTGTATTGACGTGTCAGTCAAAATTATTCCAAGGACGTTTGTAACGACCGGAAAATAAAAATCATTTTTGGAGTGCTCGTATCGACAGTTTAATAAGATTAATTCTTTTGGCGCAACAGGTACCGTACACTAGCTAAATCATTGTCGTAGCAGCTATAAAAATTCTTTAGGTGTGTAAAAATGATTTTTGAAATCTTCCATTGGTCTCGACTTGTTTCAAGATTGAAGTACATCTTGATATAAGCCCAATCCTCGGGTCCGTACTGTGACATAGATCGTGTAGGGCTACTACTTACGAAGAATAATATACAATTATACAAAGAAAAGTAAGAAGAGTATTCTTGAAAGAAAAATGTAATGTGCGAATAATGAACGAACAAATACAGATAGGGATGAGACTGTGCACGATAAAGAAGTCTGTTGTTATCATTAAAAATTGGCATGGGATAAGAATTAGTGACTAAACAGCTCACGAGTCAAGAATGAGCCGATAAAACGTAGATTCCATCGCATTTGTCGATTAACAGTCGCCGCAGATAAGGTTCTGGGCGGGTCAGGTGTCTATAGTAGGGAAATGCGTGGAGATATTTACCCTTACTATACCAGCAACCATAGCGTCGAACGTTTCCTTAACGAACCCGAACGCCGTGATATCGAATAACATGTCCTGCATGAATCCACCCGGCGTCGAATGCGAATGCGTTCCGCTAATCATCACATTCTTCTCAGTGTACATGCTGCCAAACTGCGTCTGTAGTTTCTGCAGCACCTGCGCGCCAACATTCAATAGAAAATAGATTATTTACGGTCGCGAAAAAATTATTTGCAGGCGACGTCACCTGAATTTTATTACTAAATAGCAAACTAAAATTCGAAGACTATTCGCTAACTTCCCGAAAAATTGAAAGATTTGCATTTATTCATCTTCAAGAAAATGCAACCAGTATGGAAATAAGTAGGAATGAGTAAATGTACTATTTTATTAGCTGTTGTCATTTCCAGTTGGAATAAAACGTCTTAAAATTAAATTTTTAGAAAGAGAAGCCTCTTTCCTTCTATTAAAGGTGATCAAAATAATGGCTTTAATTAATTCACCTTCAATATTGTGTAAACCATTATGGAAGTAAGTACGAATGAATAAATTGTACTATTTTGTTAGTTATTTTCATTTCCAGTTGGAATAAAACGTCTTAACATTAAATTTTTGAGAAGAGAAACCTGTTTTTTCTATAAAAGGTGATCAAAATAATTGCTTCAATGGTTCTCTTGCAGTTTCCTTTGACAAATTAAAAAATTCCATTTTAGAAAGGGAGAGACCTCTTTTCTCGCATGTGATCTAAATAAATGACATTGCTACAATAGTTCTTGTGGGGTTTCCATTTACAATAGAGGATTTAAAAATGCAATATCAGAAAAAAGATTACAATATCGAGTACAGTATTCTCTGGTGAAAAGATGGTAATATTAAATTCCATATTAAATTGAAGGAATTTTCAATATTCCGTTTCAGACAATTGTTTCTCAGTTTCAATAAGCGGAATTCGCTGCTGATTTTTATTCTTCATAAATCAATAAAGCAAAGAGGTAAAGTTAGAGATGATAGATGACAAAGTGACGCAGAAATTGCCTCGAACTGCAGAATCAGAGATTGCTATAAAATGAAAGGAAACTAAAGGATTACCGCTTGGCGAACGCCATTTCCAATCATCGCGCTATCCACGCTGACGAAGACGAACCTCTCCTCGCCATCGTCTATGATGAACGCTCGGGAGAATGTTCGTAGATGGAGTCCTGATCCCTTCTGATCGATTTTCGCATAGCCCATCTGGAAAGCAAACAATACTTTCGAGATGTCGTCTGTCTCTGACGTTTCCGAGAAATTAATCCAACACTGTCAACAAATCCTGCGGAAACAGAATTCGATCAAACTGTCAACGAGTAGTGCAGACGTATAGCACAACAAGCAATAGGCAACCAGGAAACGAATAATTCCAAGAATAACAAAATTACGAGTACTCTTTGAGTGCATACAATATCAACAGACAGATTTTATGGCGTTAGAGAAATATATGACAGTAATAACTTGAGAAAAATTTAAAAATCTTGCTATTTTCAACCTACGGACCAATTAAGAAAGGAAATTCCGTAGCATATAAAAAATTGAATTTTAAAGCCTGAACAAATAATTTAGCGTCCCAATTTTTGTCAGTAAACACAGTCCTAGAAAATGTCGAGTACTCACAAAAATGACTTCCGCCGTGGGCCCAGTGGTGTCAGCCCTGCCTACCCCGATGCCGTAGGATGCACTTGCAACGGGCAATGCAACGAGGTTCAGCAGCCATAGCGAGACCAGTCCAAGGATCTGCAGGCGTCTTGCAATGACCTGTGTCTCCATTCAGCTTTCTGAACCGCCCAGCCTGATCGCGCTGAAATCGAAAGATCAACTGTGTCAGCCATGCCCGGTTCCCACGGCTTTAATATCATTCGTCGTTCTGTGTACACTAGAAATCGGAGATTCTGTCACCGACTTTTTTTCTCTCCCCCCTCCCCTCCAATGGCGTACTTCTGCCTCGATAACACGGTGAACTTGACGGACGACTATTATTTGAACGCGTTCAATGTTTACGATCGCGTGTTTGATAAGCTGTGTGACTTATCGGCTCGCGAACACGGTGTGCCGCAGTTGCTTTTTGTTTATAATTAGACACGGCGAGCAACACAACTCCGAAGAGAACCGCGATGATCCCGATCGCATGCAGATCGGTTGATCGAACGCCTCCGGCATCACCGGTTATGTAATCTCGCACTTGTTCAACAGCTGGTTCGATGACTTCTTCAGCCTTATTTGTGCGAATCGGAGTGTACAGTGATTTATCGGCGGTTTTGTGGGAGATGTTGATAGTGATTGATTATCTCGAGACACACTTTCATAATGATTTCTCATTAAATTGGCAACAGTGGTTGTACTGATGTTTGACACAATTTTTAGTGCATCGCGCAAATGAACGAAATAATCGAGTCAATTATTTTTCTATTTAAGAACATTGAAAATAAAATTTCCAGAATACGACGCATTGATCTGCCTAATATTCTCTGATAACAGGAAATAAAAATATTATCACTGTTCAACTTTGATAAAACTGAGTTCAATTATAGAACCACATGAAATCTTAATCTTCTCAAATCCCAAATAATTTTATTAAAATATGAAACAATTTTGCATTACAGTTTGAAACACAAGACCCCACAGCAAAAGAAACAAATTTCCCAAAGTTTAAATTTTGTTTTCCAAATTTCAATTCCAGGTGTTGCAAATTAGTTCGCAAAAACTTCAACAACTCCCGCAAAAATCCGCGTGTCGTCAAATGCAAACTTCAAAATATTTTAAGAGAGACTCCGCAGTCATTCTACTTTCAAGTGCAGCGTCATAAACAATACGACTCCTTTTACGTGCATTTTCATACCGCAGTATACTACTTCCGTCACATCAAAATCTACTGGAGCATTAACCAAAACCGACCCTAATTGAAAGACCGTCAAACCTGAATTATGCATATAACAACGAAAAATTTTAAAAGTGAAAAGTAAATCTTTGGAAATGCAAACTGGCACAGCTGGTGCGTGAGGCGTCAGCACAATAATAAGAATAATCGCTCCAGGTGCTAAAAGCATATTCGTGTTCATAATCTTGGATCGCGATCCTCAAGATAAGCGAAATCGCCAAGGACGCGACTGAACAACATTCTTCCACGCCTCGGAGACAAACTTTCCCGAAGAATTTTCAAAATTCCGATACGGAAATCCGAAGGTTGTCGCTTTCGACAGGTATTACGACCAGTCGGAATGCACTAGAGCAGGAATGTATAGTGAACGTTTTGTGAACGCATTCCACGGTTCTTCTCGCCCACAAGAAGGATCACGGGATCCAATTCTTTGCTGTGTCCGAAGATCCAGTGCGACTTGCGGCCATTTTTCTCGTTGCTCGATTTAAATTAGTTACACTGAGGATTTTATGCATTTATGTCAGAGAGACGACGACGACGTGGATAGAAGAAATATAAAACTGTGAAAATTCCATTAAGATTATCGTGAGAAGGAATATAATTTGTAAGAACTATTGTTTCTTCAGAACATTTTTAATCCGCATAAAGATCCGAAGTGTAGTTACGGTTATCTGAACTGGAACTATTCCAAGGCTTATGGCAATTTCTATCTTGAAGAATTCGAAGTTTTATCGATTTTATAAATTTCTTTATGAATACAGTGATTTATTAAAAAAAATTTATTTCCATGTTAGAACTCCTCACTTTTTGGTTTGACTAATTTTTTAACCATCTTTTATGCCACATTCAAAATGAAGTTCGTGATTTTATAAATTTCTCGCGAATACTGTGATTTTTTCAAGAAAAGAAAATGTCTAACCTGTACTGTTCGTTTTTTCGTGTAATTATATTTCGAGATAATATTGCTTACAGTATTTTGAAGGAGTCGCCGAGCTGAAAGTATACGATTTCCTTCGTTAACGCTCGCTGATGCGTAACAAGGCCAGACATTGTTCTAATGAACGCGACCGTTCGTAACACTTTCCGCCGTAACTGTACTAGAAGACGAGAAAACGAACGGTCAAAATTTCTGTGACGTTTGCCCGAAATAATTTTGCGTAAGCAGACCGTAACGTGATCGGATTACGTGTCCGGTGGACTCCCGATGGACAAACCATATACATATTACGACGCACGTTCACGTGACTACACCTGCAGCTCGTTTGACAGTGTCATTTACCAGCCGGAATGCTCATTGTTCGAAATGACTGTGTGTGCTCTTCACGGAATTCGCATGCTTCCGTCACGCTCGCTGCACTACGTAGTTCGTATTTGTCATCGACAAGTTGCAAAAAATAATTCGCGCGTTAAATTGCTGGACTACCACGAGACAATATGTACACTATTTTATCATATTAAACAGTTCCGATATACCGTTTTTATTCATTCGAATTTGCGTCAGGTATGCGTTACATTTTAGTCATTCATTTACACTCTTGTATTTTTGATTGACCGCAAATTGAAGCGGAATTTCGATTTAAAGGGATTTTAAAATTTCATTTAACAAAAATAACAGCTACCATCGTACACAATTGATCAAATCAGAAGCTTCTTCAATTAGGCACGAAATGGGATCGAAATAAATCACAGCACAATCCGCATAAAATAGAAACAATGCAACCAATTCATAGAAAGTTCATCAAATCAGAGCTTCTTCGATTAGGCACAAAATGGGACCGAAATAAATCACAGCACAATCGGCACAAAATCGGAACAAAGCAACCAATTAATGGAGAACTCATCAAATCAGAAACTTCCCAAATTGGAAACAAAATGGAATCAGGTCATATTAAAACGAGAAAACATAATCGAATGTCACAAAACAGAAAACACTCACGGAAACGAATCGCAACAGCGTTCAACACGAGCACACTACGCTTTCTAACTCGTCCTCTTATCGTGGTCGATTAGGGCTAATCTCGGCTCACAAGTATCCAGGAATCGTGCAGCGCTTCCTTCGGCCTGATTCGTCGTATTAAATGCATTCTAACAAATTCGCAGCCGCATCCGGCAGCGGTTTCGCGCGACTTCGCACGGTCAAAACAAATCGAACCGGCACAGCCGAGAGTGCAGCATCCAGCAGCTTTCACCCGATATTTCTCGAAGACGCAGCCAACCTGCGTTCACCTTGAGCTTCGACTGACGTCGATCTCACTGACACACTGCACCTTTTACAGCAGTGAGTCAGGCAACTATAGCGATCTCGTTCCGAGCACGTGGCACGCCTTCGATCCGATCCCACGCGAAGAAATCGAAAGTCGATAGCTCTCGTCTGCTCGCGTTTGCGAGACGAAAAGAATTTTCGGGAGTTAGTCAGAACTGCTGGGAACAGGTCCGAGAGTTGGAAACGATTTGCACATTGCCTGGCGGTGATTTGCGGATTATTCATTTCTCGAAATTTGTCTAACGTTTCTACAAGATTCATTTCGCACAGAACGTCCAGTTGAGTCAAGCTATTTTTAATGAAGCAACTTTAATTTTCTACGATTTTAAATTTACTGATTGTGAGCCAATAAGGTCATTAGTTCTTTAAACACTTATTTAGGCAGTCAGTTGTTCGAAGTGCTCGAATCTTCTGCAAATAGAAAGCTGTGGTCGTTGCATGGTGATTTAACTTGAACGTAGTCTTTAAAGCAATGAAAAGGTAATTGTCAAGCAATTTTAACAACAATTTCAGTCCACTTCTGTCCATAATCCAAGTGTAATAAATCTCTGAAATTTTTACTACAGCGAATTCAAAGGAGAAACATAATCTTTTGTCATCTTCGTCGGAACCAGTCGCGTGACTATGCAACGGTCGAAACACCGACAACCCACTCTATCAATTGTACGATCTATTGTCAGCAATTAACCGCAATAAAAAAGCAAATATTGATATCTACATAGTGATCTCTGTTCAACGTAAAAAGGGCTTAACTTCACCTTGGCAACCCAGAAATTTTTAACTTTTTTCTATATAACCTGAACCAGTGAATTCCTCACGTCAAAACGTCGATTTATGACATTTTCTTGTCAAGATGTACGGGATTGTATAGTGAAAAATTAAAAAATTTCTGGTTTGCCGAGGTGAAGTTTAACCGAAAGAAGTCGACAACCAACAATATAATCCAATCAGTCGAACGACGATTCACAGAAAAAATTCCTCGCGCAAGAGTTTCCACTTCTTTTCTCGGAAACCAGATTTCACTGAAGCAGGTGGCTCAGATTACCATCTTTGGTGGATCAGGATACACTATACTTTCGACCATGGGCCCAACCAGTTCGCTGACACAAGACACAAACGTTGCACTGGCGAGCGATGGGGAAACTGCAGTTCCTTATGCACTTGGAATTGAAAGTACGTTGAAAGTTGTAAAATTTGAGACTGAACAGACTTTTAAAAAATCCAGAGTCTGCTAATTACAACTGTTTCAAGATAGTACTATTATCTCACAACAATCGTTCCCCTAAATCCACAATTTTATGAAGCTTAATTTTTAATTAATCAAAATTTGCCTTCAGGCTGTAAAATAAGTAACACTGTTCAGTCAATCTAGTGCTTAGCAGACGCAGTGAAACGACCAATTAAAATCTAGTTAACAATCACCCATTCAAAAAATTCTATAGAGTCACATGTGGGTGGTAACGTGATTCAATTAATTATTGTATAAGCTACCGTACAACAATACATGGCGACAATGCATGCAAGTAATGAAAAGAAAAATGGATCGGTGAGACGAGATACAAGCACCGCTGCAAGTCATTAAAATCTAGTTACTAATAAATTCAACCGCTCAAATAATTCTCCTCGTGTTAATATCAAGGTGATAAATTTGTTATTGTTTAAACAGCAGATTAATTAAACAGCACAGAAATTAAAATCCACTTAGCAATAAATACGAGGAGACGATCATCAACTCAAAAAATTCTTCTCGTGTTAATATCATGGTAATGAACTTTGTTATTGTTTAGGTAGCAAGGCAGTAATGGCTCGTGAAAATAATAAAGGGAAAAACGGATCAGTG
>CM052120.1:10302622-10325517 GCA_028454245.1 Halictus quadricinctus | reverse complement strand
AGGCAGTAATGGCTCGTGAAAATAATAAAGGGAAAAACGGATCAGTGAGAGGAGCGATACGACAAGATAACAGTACTCACGCTGGTCAGAGCTCCGAACTCATGATCGCCAGAGTCGCGGGATGAATGATCGAGAGGGAACGGTGTTGGATCGCAGCGTGGACGGAATCGATCGAGAACCGGGAGAGAGGACACAAAGCTGCGTGAACAGCTGGTCAGCACCGGCTGCCAGGCCCTTACCGAGCAAGACAGCTCGGTCGGAGCATCAAATACGCTCGGACTGACGCGTCACGAGAAGGGGAAACGGAAACGATCCTCTACGGCTATTCTTATATGTATGTGCATACATCACTGTCTACACTGTCTCGCTCTGCCGACGCGTCGCTTCGTCTCTCTCCTCTCCACTACTTCTTCCTCTTCTTTAGCCCCCTTTTGCTCTCTCCTCATTCTTGCGCTCGTTGGGCATTCATAGAGTCGAACTCTGACTCGGATCCACGCTGGTCCCGAGCCGAGGCGTATTGGTTCGGAACCTGTGCAGGGCACTTTTTCAAAATTTTAGAAAAATCTCACTTCGGACCTCTAATTAGTTTGTTGTCGATTAGGCTGCAGATCTTTATGCAAAATCAAAATTCTTATTGATCCCCATTGTATTTATCTAGGGACCCAATTACTGTGGGGTTACCAATTACTGTGCCTATATTTATTATACACATTTTTATTGCATAATGAAATAAATTTAATATCTCTTTTTAGGGCGGTCTGCAACCGTAAAACTGTATGGAAATATCGACGCGGGTCAGAAGTGACCCCGGCATGGGGCTAGAACTCGCAGAAATCCGAGAATTAATGTTGATGAACTTAGAAACTCGATGAGAATTTTTATACACATTACATCCATCCTACGTGCAGTCTTTGAAAATGTACCGCTTTGTAAATGCACATAATGCAATCGCATTAAATGCAATTAACCTCCAGAGCTCTCGTACATTTATGGTGTACAGTAACGTTGGAAAAGTTGTAAAATATAATATTTAGTAGAATTTAATGCAATTTAATTTCGTCTTTAATGTACTGATTTGATGAAGGAAAAAGTGTGTGTGTGTGTGTTTAATTATTGTGCAAAGGTATACGTTTGTGTAAACTTTCGCCACCTATCCAGTTACTTAACATTTATATATGAAATTTAAAAAATTGGGAAGGCCCTCGAAGAAATTGCACTTTGTCCTCTGATTTTTCAATGTTTATACCAGAGATTCTTTTACTCGATGCAGTGCGTGAACCAGGATACAATGAAATTATAAAAATTAATGCTAGACTAATTCATTAATTATTTCTTAATACTGTGGAGTATTCATTTTCCTTTTCGTGTTGTGAAAGTTAATACACATTTTGGTTAAACTTCACCGTCGCAACCGAGAAATTTTTAACTATTTCTTTATACAATCCTGTAGATTTGACGAGAAAATGCCAAAAGTCGCCCAACTTTAAACACGCATAACTTTTGAACCAGCGAATTCCTCTCATTAAAACTTGGATGTTTGACATTTTCTCGTCAAGATCTACAGGATTATATAAAGAAATGTTAAAAATGTCTGGGTTGCCGAGGTGAAGTTAAGCCGAAACTTTAAATAGTTAAACGAAACAAGAACGGGTGACGCATTAGCCCAGGATCGTTCACCTCCCTATCTCTAATGGTTGAAAAAGATAACTTACATACAATACATTTCATCCTATCAGCAAAACGATCATTATTCCCAATAATTTTCAACATCCTAGCAAAAACCCGCATAATAAGCGACCGCGTAATCCAAAGTTTCATAATAACCAATCTCCATAAACTATAAAAGTGTCGTCGTCTAAGCCATGCAACTCTCTTCGTAAAAGAGAAATCTTTTAAAAAAAAACTAAGTGGATAAACGGGGACAAGTCACAAATAGAGTAGGACTGGATCAACAACAATGGAGGATCAGTCGCCAGTTCACCTTGACTTGAATACAGCCTCCTGCAGCGGTCCGCTGTCCGCCATTTGCGAAAGCTATGCATCTCCGAAAGGATCAGACGTGCCAATTTTTTATAATTTTTAACACTAAACCTACCATGACCGGTCAAATTGACTTTTTCAAACTTCTGCGTACAATTTCGTACATACAACATTATCACATCGCTATTTATCTTTACGACTTTCCCTAAAGTATGTATACAATGTATTTCTCATTATTTATTTCTCGTATCATTTTTCTTTTCCAAGAAATATACGTATCTTGTCCTACCTACCGGTCAATTTGACCGCAGGAGATAATATGGTATTTACTCCTCTAAACCTAAACAATCAGTATAAAAGAAAGACTATTCTCAATGTGGCATGGCCAACTCAAAATGAGCCACATTATTGAATGAGACGCTGTCAAGTTACGCACGTGCCTGGTTGACAATACTGTCTCATGGCCAATAAATCCAAACCGCAAAAGTGGACGACACAGTACAATTTTGTAAATCGAGGAGAGAGCATCGCAGTATTTTTCATTCAGCAACAAATTGACTGTTATCTACATTTAATTATATTAACAATAACTTTTTTAAACACGTTCACGCCGGCGCTGCTATTTGTGTTTCTCGCTGTGGGGCGGCGCTCGTATTCATGCTTTACTTCTTTTCAATTAATATGCGTTAAATTTTCAACTATATGGCAATTTTTTCTAGTTACTAAACAAACTACATTTCGATGGAACATTCGAGTGTGAGCCACCGGTGGTACTCGCCCGACTACTTGTTCGTCTACTAATTCATTCAACAACAAATTGACTATTATCTACATTTAATGTATTAACAGTAACTTTTTTTAAGGACCGGTCATTCTGACCACGCATGGTAGAAACAGGTATAGAGGAAATGTCGGTAGATTTAGTGTGTTAAAGTATATGCTGTAACTTAAGTGCTAGTAAAAATATTTTTTAGTTGCCATATGCCGATTTTCAATTGCGCAGATTCGATCAGGCTAACGAGCTAAACGATCACTTTGGTAGCAAAAGCTACCTTTTGCAAAAGTTCCCTCGCGCAATAGGAAAGTTACGGTAATGGAGCGGGACATTTTGAGAAGATATCTGTGTAGCCAGGAGAATATTGCGAGTCATTGAGACTTCGCGCGTTAATCACTCACCGAGGTCATTAGAGGCCGCGTTGCGAAAACGCTTCGGGTGTCCGCCGGCACGTTCTCAGATTGTTCCCGCACTGGGAGACCGGTTCTCGTATAGCGGCCACTTTCCACGCGAGTATTCGCGACACTTTCTTCCACGTAATCCAGTCATTTCGCGGTGGCGGCTGTCGGCGGATCGCTAGACTGCGGATCTTTCTGCAAATGCCCGTTTCAAACGGTTATTTAACCTGTTCGCGCCGCAATGGACACGAACTATCCCGTGCATGTTCGCTTTCGCTTTTTTCTATCGTCCTCTCATTTTTCTAGCTGACATTTCAACTAACGATGACCGGACTATTACGCGACAGGAAAGCTGTGTACATTTATTGCAACACGAAAAGTGTACGCATTCATTTCAAGATAACATGGGATGCAGTTATTGCGAGATGAAAAGTGTATGCATTGACTGGAAGACAAAAATTCTATGCGTTTAATGCAAGATGGAGATCGTGAGCATTCGTCACGAGACAAAGATTTTGTCATGATGCATAAAATCTGCGGTCTACGGACGACTTGAGGATCTTTTAACACGTTGACTGGCATGTCACCCATATGTGGGTGACGGAATTATTTCTCCTGGTTTATAATGAATTTTTACGTTAATATATTCACTGTACCAAATTTAATTAGAATCTGTAAAATCCAAGAAAGTTGGAGGACTGTTCAATATCATACATTTAATTTTTTTCAATTTTTATTTCATTAAATAACTTGCTTTGATTTTATGAAATTTTTGAGGTTTCTAGTTTGGCAGTCAAAGTGTTAATACTGTAATGATTGAGCAAGGTATAACAACGAATTTTTAAATTAAAAATTAATGCACATACAAACTGTGAACAAAAATCGTATCACCCGAGTAGAACAAACGCAGCTCTGATAGTATAATTAACATGATGAGCCTACTCAATACCGATTAATACTAACAGTAAGCCTGCCCAGTACAAATATTAAAGCCAAATAAAAAATCCCAATTTTAATGGATAAACGCGTGTTTAAAAAATTCCACGTGCCACAAACTCGTAAAGATCCGCAGCCTATTGATCACAGAATCGAATAAACGAGACAGTCCGGGCAGCGCAAAGTTCCCAAGGCATCACGGTCGTGATTTATCATTCCTCGATGACAAAGAAGGCGTTTTTTTTTCTCGTTCCTCAATCGATCCCGACCCTTTTGCAGACTCGTGACAGTCTGGAACGATTTTACGACGCCGCCTCGTAACCTCCGTAAGGTTACACCAAAAAACACTTGGCAGCCTCTCTGCCAGCGGTTCGATAGCCTTCGTAGTTTCCTGTTTCTAGGTCACGTTTCATTAACATGGCAGAACTACCGGCGAAACAACGAGAGACCGGTTCGACGAACAAACGACAAGATTTTTAATACTGAATTTTGCTTTTCCTGTTTGCTTGGAAGAAAAAGGCTAGAAAAACGATCGGAGAACCAGAATTGACAGAAACGACACGGCACACCGGTGTTCTAGGAGAACCTGGTTTAGGTAACGTTAGAGCACTGACTGTCACTTTCATCGATTGCCGGCCGTGCCAGCACTTGCAGGAGAAAGTACCGAGAACCCGGGTTGCGCAATGATCCGCGTTACAGCCGCTGAAATCATTTCTACGTAATAAAGAGAGCCACGGTCGACGATTGTTTATTTGCACCTTGGTACTGGTGGCATTGAACGGTATGGTTGATCGACGATTAGGCGAGTCTCGCTTCTTGGAAACCGGGATATGCTAATTTGTTGGGCAATCTGGTTGAGATTGGCCAAAAGAATCTGAGTGAGAAAATAGGTACAGTGACTCCCATTTTCGAACATTCTGAAAAAACGATTTTTTAATATCGGACCGACTTGGGTTTTTTCGAGAAGTTTGAACAATTAGTTCACTGCGTGACGTGAAAGAGAAATTTTGAAAAAATTTCTATTAATCGGAATTCGGAAGGAAATACTAAAAACTGTTTCTTACCATTTTTTTATATGAGCCTATATTGGAAGTTTAAAAAATACTAATGTGGTCAACATTAAAAAAGTTATCGCCTTTGTAAGAGTGTACGAATATTAATGGGGTCACTGTATGCACATAGTAAATCTACAGTAAAGTCTTGATCTATCTAAGCCCAATCCTCGGGACCGTGCTGTGACATAGATCGTGTAGGGCTACTATTTTCTTGTGACCTCGTTGACAAATAGGAATAAAAATCTAAAAATATAAACTACCGTCAGAATAATGTTTTCTTTCGCAATTTCGTTAATCTCCAGTTAAGAATAATGTCGAACACAATACAGGAAGTAATTTTCAGTCAGCATTCCAGTCTCCGAAATCCTGAACTCAGCACATCTAACCTAAACGCGAATTCTTCCATTTTTAAAGTTTTACGACCCAAGTTTGTTCTTGCTAGCAGATAAAAATTGAATACTGAAATGCAGATAATGGAACTGTGTTATAAAAAAATATTCCATGATATTTGAAGTGATGTATTATTTATTACGAACCCTATTCACATTACACATCCTGAAAATATAATATTTTTCCACTCTACCAGAAGACTTACTGTAGCAATTAGAATAAAGTGTAGAATTCATAGAAAAAATTTTAGAAACAATGTCACTTGTTAACGAGCCATCAGATTATTCGTATGTGTGTATACAAAGGAAAACATCGGTGCCATCGAGCAGAATTTTTTTATTGTCGAATATGTGCAGGCCGAGCGCATTCTTCCATGCGTGCATATACGCAACAATTAGCAACACACACAGCTCCCTCCCCCCGTCCCCGACACTGGGGATCCAATTACGCTCGAAATGTGGCGGAAATAACAAGCGTGTTTCCAGGTGTTGGACCCTTTTGTTGGAAAGTATGCGCAGCGTTTTAACTTGCCTGTAAGCACTTTGTGAAAGGAGGAGTTTCACAATAAATAGAAATCGGTAAAATCACAGTGCCTCACCAAAAAAAAAAAAAAAATAAAGTCGATTTTTATTTCTCATTGCACAATTTTCCTACCACTATTTTATTACTGCGTACATTCTTCAATGTAAAAATAATTCTGGATCTACGAAAGGCATATTTTAAATTTTCATTTGGGCACAGATAAAAAAGTTAAAATTTACTTTTCCCTTCACAATTCCGAGCAATAGCAATTTCAAAAAATTTTTTTAGGCATTAAGTTAGTAAACTAATTCTTCTAATATCTCAAGAAAAAAAAAACTGAAATCGTTTAGTACAATTTTAAAAAAGTTTTTGGAGGGTGTCCAGTTAATTTTGTCTCCGATTGTAAATAGAGCAAAAATTACCAGATAAAAGTTTAGAGAAAAAATTGCAAAATCTGGTGCTTAATGGGTCGAGGGGATGAACGCACCCCCTTACCGCAAAATCTGAGCTCGCGGCCGAACGCACCCGATTTCGCGTAAGCGTGCACATTCGGTGCATCGGTCATTCACACATCGTCGATGATGAAACGTTCTTGCGCCCGGATTTTCGACGATATTGCTGACACATTCGACACAAAGCAACGAGTGGTTCTATCGGATCCTCGTTCGGTTATTTCGCGGCGGCAACGCCGAGCGCACGGTTCATTGGCGAGGACAAGTTTTCCGGGAAACGTTTCCGAGGTGGTTCCCCGAGCGACGGATATCCACGATCCATCGAATGGAAACGACTCTATCGAGCAGGGTGCTTCAGTTGCTTGCAAACGTGAGTACTCTCTTCCGCGTTATTGCTCGAGGATCCAATGTATCGGAAAAGAAATCGCGGGCGACGCGCAAAAACCTCCTCTTCCTCTTCTGTCGAAAGGAACCAATGGGAGTGCACGTACCGCACACTATCGGCGAAAAGTTTAAAATCGCGTGAGAACTTCCGAGAAGCTCCGACTCCTTATTAAACGTCTAGTTCGCGAGTCTTTATGAAAAAAGTTTCTGCAGAACTTTCTCCGTTCTAATCATTTCTCTCTTCAGGGAGAAACGACGATGAATCGGTGAACGAATTCGATTTAGTTTTTGGCTTAATGAATTTCATTTGATTGCAATTGTTGTAAATTTGTATACATTGGCACCTGTGAGTGTGAGTAATTTGTACAGTGAATTCTCGATAATTGTCAGCAACACATATGTTGCATCTTGAAATTTAAAGATTTTATTATTGAATTGGTCTAGCTTGTTCCTGCAGTGTAGTGTAATCTCTGTTATCCGAATACTATTTAGCTGTTGTGTTTCTTATCGGAAAAATGTGTACAGTCTTTACGTTTCATTGAAAAATCGTAACGACGTGTACGTTCTTTACATTTCATTGAAAAATCGTAACGACGTCTCGCCGCGAGCCAGACACTGTAAAAACCCCTGGCATCATAAACTTTTCATTGCCCACGACGGTATCATATTCGAGAGTATTATGTTCTAAGAATCTTTTTGTCACCTCGTCACGTATGTGTCGCCCCGTTTCAGGTTTAACACGAATCTTTGAACCATGGCCACCGAGTACAAGATCATGCCTTCCAAGTTGGAAAATCTGCCGACAATTGACGGCCAGTGTTGCGTTAATTTGACTGCGATGCGAAATGGTATTTTCTCCATTCCTCTATAGTAATTACAAAATATATTTGAACATCGATTCTTGATTTTTGAAAAATTGAGGACGTTTGAACTAGTATAATTAACTAACTAGTAATCATAAAAGAATGAACCTAGACTCGTTTTGAAGCTTGAAGCCTAAATTTTTACAACCCATAGTTCATTTCCTTCTAAAATATTTTTGCACGATGTAGATTATGCGAAACTGGAAGCACGGTTTTGCTTGAAAATTGTACTGATTGAAAGATCTCTAAAATCGTTAGAAAATTATTTTCGGGACTGAATTTACCACGAATTTGAAGATTGAACCTTCTTGTTTATAACGTTTATTTAAAAATTGGCTTACGATTTTTTTTATCGTTTCGTCGAATTTTGAATGGCAGGTGTATTGTCGAAGGAATATATAAAACTGCGAGGGCTTTAACGACCGAACTTGTTCCTCTTTTCTGTTCCATAAAACTGGTAAAAAAAATCGTAGATCGAGTTTTAAGGGGTCCGTGTGAAGGGGAAGCTTCGAACTTCGAATCCGTGGTAGATTGAATCACGAAAAATATTTCTGTACGTTTTCAGAGACGTTTCAATTTGTTGTGTTTGCTAGAGGAATCGTGGGCTCAGTTTCCCACCTGCTATAGCGCGCAAAAATATTTTCGGAAAAAAATAAGTTATGGGCTGTAAAAGTAGAGACTTCGAGCTTCAAAACCAGTCCGGGTTTACGCTTGTACGATTTTTTCTTAGGAAGTTGTAGTAGTTTGAATATCGACAATTTTTCGAAAATGAGACAGGCTGTGTTCAAATATTTTCTGGTATCACTATGCTTTTATTGTGACTTTATTAATTATTAATGTTCAGTTCCAACAACTTCGACTGCGTACCCGAAATGCTGTCAGAATGCGAGTGGTCGTGTAAAAGGGACATTCTACAAGTCCTGCAAATTGGTGTATTTAAGCGAAATACTGCTCGCCATCTTCGTTCTGTGCTTCGCAGCTGCCCTAATTTACGTAACAATCACACTAGGTATGTAAACTTATGATACTTTGATTGTCGTCCACAAACTTCGCAAATAACGCGTAATTTGTTTAATAGCACAAGTGATAATTTGATCGTAAAAATTTGACTAACAGATAATTAACTGACACAATTTTGGAAGAGGAAGATAAATTAAAAATACATTACTTCGCTGAAGTTGTTTTTTTAAAACGTGTCCTATGGGTCCTTATCGATTATACCACCTGCACGATTAACATAATTTATTTAGGAATCGGCCAAGCGTACTAGACAAACATTTAAACTTGATCTTCTCGAAAACAAGATCTTGTGCTAATATTGGCTACACACTTTTCATTCGAAGTGCAACAAAAAATCGCGGAACAATTTTTGCAAGATCATTATCAAGAGGTGACTTTTCTTCAAAAAACACGTTAAAATGAATGTAGGAAAAAAGTTATTTAAACTCTGTAGAGTCGTCTGATTTCGTATAAATTTAAAAAAATCGACTTTGTATAAATTAAAAACAGAACAACGACACCCTGTACAATGAAGAATGTCCTTAGTACTCGAGGCATTTCCCCAATTTCGTCCAACTCCAGGCATAGTTCCCAAAACCCTTCAGACCAGGCTTCATTAGAACCAAAAGACCCTATCTCAAAGAATCGCCGAAAGCTCGGCAATAGTTGCTAACAACCTCCGACAGGTTACTTCCAGCAACCGCAGCGGATCGAGGAAGCAGTTCAACTGGAGCCATCGGTGATCAACAGTTCCCTGGAAACCGAACCGCTAGACATAGATTGGCGAAGCCTGTACCAGCTGATCTACAAAGAGGACCTCGAAGCTCTGGCTCCGCAAATAGACAAGCTGCTCAACGTGAAACAAAACCGTTTGAAACGGGACGCGGAAACTCCGTGCAAACAGGACCGGGAGCACTGCAAGACAGTCATGGAATCCATGTGGAAGATCGTGAACATAGTGAACAGCAGTATGCCGTATCTGCAATCATTGTTGACGAAAGGCAACGAGCCGAAGTCTGAGCTGATCGAGCTGGTCGAGTGTTTGCAGTGCAAGAACGACTCGTTCGTTTTCATCGACGAGTCCGGCCCTGAAAGTGTCCCTGATGACTACAGAGGCATCTATCATCATCCGGGCCAGGCCCAGATGGAGCACAATGTCGGCGTTGTGACAAACTTGTTGAACGACAAAACCCCTAATCCCAGCAATCACGTAAATCAGAAAGTCGTCAGGCCGACCGAAGTTTCGATTTTTTACGTGGATGACGGCCCGGTAATGAAGTCGCTGCTGGGTCCAGCAACTGATAAAATTGAAGTAGCGAAGCCGGCTCAGGAAACGGGGCCGGTCAATGCTGTCGCGATACAGTCGGCTAACAACAAGACGAAAGAAGACGCTACAAGCGGAATCGATAATGTGGAGCAGACCGTGGACGTGACCACCGCATCAGACTTCGGGGACGTGATGGAAATCAAGAATGAATTGGTGCATCCTTCGGTGCATCCTTCGGACCAAGGTCACGCGGAACCGAACGACAACGGACAGGAAGCTGGAAGCGGTAGATGCATTATTTATTACTGGCGAAAGTTTCTGCACTCGACCTCTGTTACGATTTCAGCGATGGTAGCGCGCGCGCATTTATTTGAACCCCGGCGTAGTCACTGGTGGACCTTCGTGCGAAGTTTTCTGCATTGCGGGAATTGAGGATTCCGAGGATAGTCATGACAAAAGTGGGTTGGTGCGATTTAAAACGGGAGAAAAATTAAAATAATTGCAGAGTAACGACACACTATTTTCAGTGGTTAAAATTATTAAAGAATTAAACGTGTACTGTGCGTGCCGCACAAGAGGCCCCGTGAAAGGAAGGGACACTCCTCTAGCTGCTCTATTGGCTAAAGCGGTCGCACGTACTATAATATATAGCGTGTAGCGTCAAAGCATTGGACTACGGTGGAGATAGACGAAGTGAGTGGGGGGCCCCTTTGCCATTGTGCCGTCCCGCGGGACTTCTTATGAGGCACGGACAGTATCTGGTCCTCATCTGTCCTTGCAGAAAGTTCTTACTTCGCACAAGGGTCCACTGATCCCATTAACGTAATTTCGAAACAGATCTTAGCTCTCAATATTTTTCCTGTGCTCCAGTTCGTTGCTGTCGAGGTAGAGAATTTTATGTGCCTAAATAATGAATCATCTTCCCAAGACCTAACGCAACTACCGTCTCTTCCAGCAGCAAAAGGTCCTCAATTGCCATACGGCCGAGAATCGAACAAGGCCAGGATCGTCAGCAACGACAGGTTCCAAGCAAAAGGTTTCCAGGACTATCCCCCAGGCATCATGCCCACAGCGGAGACAATGAAATCCACGCAACAGTTACAATTGACACCGACAATGTCGTGGATGCCGTACCAGGTGTGCTTCTATGGGCCACCGCCCAATGGTGGATCTGGAAAACCGTTCACACCTGGTCAGATAATGTACCCGGCAACAGCCCCAGGGAGTCCTTACCCAATGACTATGCCACAGCAACGGATGGGACCCCAGAGTTCTGGCCAGGCGCCGAATGTCGTGCAGGTGCAGGCCCATTCGGTGCAGTTCATGCAACCGGGCACTGGAAATCAGAGAATGGGACCCACCGGGCCTGCTATGCCGAATTTCCCGATGTTCCCTGGTCAGATGACACCTAGTGCTGCAGCCAGAGGGGCTGAGAAATCCCCTTATTATTGCACTTACATCCCTGCACCCACTTTCCAGTTTCCCGCGATTCCTGGTGTCTCCGAGTACCAGAGGTCCTCTGATGGCTATGGGAAGGATAATGTGAACGGTGATGGTGTGGAGCATGGGGTTGATGGACAGAGATCATTAATACCTGGTAAGAATTATTTTGTGTTTGTTCTTTGAAACAATTGCTACTCTGACTGCGAATAGTATAACAATTTTCAGAGGTCTTGTATATTTTTATCACTAATTGATAATAATTTTCAAAATCCGGACTTTCTGGATCTTTGCAACCTGGTGTTCAGTTCTTGTCTGCAAAGAGTTCAAGTTGATTTTGTAGATCGGGCTGGTTAGTGATTTGGAATTTTTGATGGTAGATTACCCTACAATGTGTCCATTCAACACTCTCCGGTGCAAGGATGGAAGAAGATGCATTATGAGGTCGGAATGGTGCGATGGACAGGTGGATTGCAACGATGCTAGCGACGAGATTTCGTGCTCCTGTAGAGATCGGATTTCTAAGGAGAGGCTTTGTGATGGGTACTTCGATTGTCCACACGGGGAGGATGAATTGGGATGCTTAGGTGAGTATACAATATTTTAATGGTAGCTAGACGAAATTATCGTTCTTTTAATTCGCTTTGACTCGAAATTGTGTAATAAGAGGTTTATGTAGAAATAAAATTGGATCTGTTCAGAAAATAATATTTTAGGATTTGAAATACCAATCCTGAATTTTTTAATGTCGATGCATGTTCGATACAGAGAAATTATATAAACTTGAATTTTTGAGAATCCTAAATTTCTGCAACATTTGACAATAGTAACGCAGATGTATTGTAACAAAATTTTACCACATTTGTAATAGCGATTTCGAATGTAGTATCTGGAAGATACTGCTGGCACGTCTGATGAAATTCTACATTATCGACCGAGTTGTGGTACACAACTTTGACAGAGCAGAGTATAATAAAAAATACAACTGTGTTAAAACATTACAAGCAAAGATTTGCAATGTAAATAATTTTAAATGCACAAGAAAAAGTATGGAATAGAATTAATTTATAGTTTTCAATGCATCGAGACTGCACGCGGTTCATGAAAGATGGCACCAGTTACTGCACTTAGCGTCCTAGTTGAGAGCTGTTTTACCTACCGAACAGTTACCTTGCCAAGGAAAATTTATATATATTTCATCGGTTATTATTTATTTTCCAGGTTGCTCAAAAACATCGTTCAGTTGCAACGATTGGAGATCGCGGTACAGTCCGGAAAATTGCGTTCCTCTTTCTCAACGTTGCGATGGCATTAAACAATGTCCTAATGGGAAGGACGAAATTGACTGTAACATCCTCACACCCTCATTTACAGAAGGGAAAAATGTAATTGATCTATTTGAAAAATTGCCCACGGGTACACTAGAATTATTATTAACTCAATGATAAATTGTTAGATGTTCACAATCGGCTACACCGAAGGATATCTTCACAAGAATTATATGGGCCAATGGTATCCTGTCTGCACACCCCAAGAATCTTGGACAAAGGATGCCTGCAGCTCCGAGATTGGATCGGAAGTGACGTATGTTCATTTGCAACTATAGATCATTATACGATTATTTAAATGCTTGAAAATATGACAATCAATTTTTCATTGCAGCGAAACGCCAAAAATACAGATGCAATCCATACAACCAAACGCATATCGAGGTCCATACGTTGTTGAAGTGAACGGCGAAATAAAGCTGATTCCATCATGCATGAACAGCGCAGTTTATGTTCGTTGTCCACAGTTTCCCTGTGGTACCAGAGTCCCATCGACTCAGGATTTATTACCGCAGATCCTCGACAACGAGGACCAAAGTATTTCCCAAACGCTTGACAATATCATAGACTATAATTTTGGAAGTAAATCCAAAGCTCAAATGGAAGTAGATAACGATGATGCAAACAAGATATTAGGTTCGCAATTGCGCGTTGTTGGTGGACGAGCGAGCCGTCCTAACGCGTGGCCATTTTTGGTGGCCATTTACAAGGACGGCCATTTTTACTGCGGTGGTGTGATTTTGAATGAACTGTGGATCCTCACTGCTGCTCACTGCCTTGAAGGGTGAGAACTCCAAAAAGGACCATTTGCATTACCATTACCATTATTTTTAGATTTTGTTGATTTTGCTGTTCGACATTTTTGTTCAAATTTTTCGATTAGCCATTAACATAGCGGATAATTATGAGAATTATGAAATGCAGATACCCTGGACACTATTTCGAGATTCAAGCAGGCCTGCTCCGTCAATTTTCGTTCGCCCCAATGGCACAATCGAGGAAAGCTAGATACATCGTCTTGCACCCGTGGTATAATGAGGTAGATATGAGTAACGACATCGCCATGATCAAGCTGGACGATCCTCTGAGGTTCAATCGATGGGTGAGACCTGTCTGTTTGCCCGACGCAGACCTTCTGGGTGCCATGTGGAGACGGAAACCGGAAGTCAATACAACTTGCATTGCTACTGGCTGGGGAGCTACCCAGGAACATGGACCGGACCGTGAGATGATTTTTTATTTTCATAATAGTACTAAGAACGCCATCCTAGAAACTACAATATAGAAGAACTAAAATATTTATTCACAGATTTAGCCAACAATATATTTTCCATTCTGCTCTATTATTTTCACTTTTGAAACCTATGAATAAGTACCTTAATTTTATCTTTCAATTTTATTTTTAAAACTCTACGAATTTTCGTCCCAATATATTAATTATCTATAATATTCGATTTCTTAACAACGAAATTTTCCAAAATTCAAGACAAAGCTAGAAAATTTCAATACTAAAAACTAAAATTGAAATCGTTTGTTCCGCAGCTGACCATTTGAGAGAAGTCGAGGTGCCCATATTGAAGAGTTGCAAGTATGAAATTGACCTGAATGAAAATGTGATTTGCGCTGGGTATCCTCAAGGAGGACGTGACGCCTGCCAAGGAGACAGTGGAGGTCCTTTAATGTGCAAGTGAGAATTTTTATTTAGTATTCATAAGTATCTAATCTCCAAGTAAAACACAACAAATTTTCGATCGATGAACGCTACTAACCCAAAGTTTGATTTCTGTACAGGGTGATTCAATATTAATTTATCAACTTCAATATTAATATTAATTTATTATCGTACAGAAATCCGTACGTGGAATCGCAGTGGTACGTGGCAGGCATAGTCAGTCATGGCGAAGGCTGTGGTCGACCAGATGAGCCAGGTGTTTACACTAGAGTTAGCCACTACCGGAACTGGATCCGAGAAACCTCCAGTGAGTCATCGAAAGTTTCGTATTTTAATTTCAGAAGCGATCAGAAATTACAGGTGGAGACGTGAAAGTTGTTTTCGTAAAAATTATGTTATAATAAAATATTTGGATGAAGCCTTTCCTCCTCTGTCATAGTTCAGGACTGTTCTTTTGCTTCATCTTAGGTGATCAAGGTTTGCCACCTCTCGCTCGATCGCCTTTAACGAAATGTCCAGGATTCAGCTGTAATGGAGGTCTAGGCAGATGTTTGGCTATAGAGGCACGTTGCAATGGTCTGGTGGATTGCTTAGACGGCGAAGATGAGCAACTGTGTCGTGAGAAAATGACATACAGACAGCTAAGTGATCCTGCAGAGGATAATCAATTTGCTGAGCATGCGAAAGCTACCACTTCTGAGGGGACCACAACTTCTGAGGAGACCACTACTTTTGAGGGGACCATTTCTTCTGAGGGGACCATTTCTTCTGAGGAGACAACTGTTTCTGAAACAACCTCGTCAACTATTGGTGCGAAAATATTACAAATTTTGAAATACAAATACAGTAGTTATTCTACTTGAAAGAGAATTACCTACTGAACGTCCCAATAAATTACTATTTCCGTTTTAGTGTCTCAGGTTACCGATGCAATTACTCAAACATCCACAGAGGACCAAACTACCGATCCGGAACCACCGACATCAACGACAGAATATTTCAATTATGCCAATACCGAATCATCTACAACTTCTTCACTACCCCCAACAACTTTTACGTGCTCGAAGTAAGGAACGCATTTCACCACAGTTGGACTTAAAAATCTTTGTATCGAACTTTTAATACCGTGCTTTCTTTCGTGGCACGTTAGGTTGCTACAAACAATTACGATCGGTAAAAGATGCGACAGAGTAGCGGACTGCGAGGACAGTACGGATGAACTGAATTGCACTTGCAAAGATTTTCTGGTGAAAATAAAACCGTCCGCCATTTGCGACGGCTACGTCGACTGTGACGACAAAAGTGACGAGAAGGATTGTGGTAAGTGGAGATAATAAATACGTTGATATTCGTTTAATATTGAATCGAATTTATAAGTCGAAATAAGTGAGATGATGACAGCACTAACAAATAATCAACATTTCACAGAAATTTGTTCCCAAGACGAATTCTATTGCAGAGTGACGAAAAAGTGCATAAGCGGTGCTAAAAAATGCGACGGAAAATTCGATTGTCCGTTCATGGAGGACGAGCAAGACTGCTGTAAGTTGTAAATAAATTGATGAAATTTGAAACAGTAATTTATTCTCGATTTGTCAAAATTATTAAAGCAAAATAGAAATTTCTATACGGTTCCTGTTTTTTAATTGATACTGAACATTTTCTATAGATTGTGAACCACTATAGTGGTGAATCAGGTGTGAAACTGACTAAAGGAATGCGTGAAACCTGTTCCGTTTTGTTCACAGTTACACTGTCTAATGGACATCGCGTGTACTTGGACGCGGACGAGCGGCCATCTTTACAGATGCACGGGATTTTGACTCGGAATGTTAATGGGAAATGGAGACCTGCGTGCCACAGCCCTAGAATGCATCAGAATCAATCCTCTGTTATGCTTATCGCTAGAAACATGTGCCGCTCCTTCGGGTTCGCGTAAGTGATCGTTGTTTTCACTCGACGGCAACATCCTGCCCTTTGATAAACAATTTCGAGTTCGCTTCCTCCATTTCTATCTCCTTCTATGGTAGATCACAAACATATTAACTCATACATTATCGCACATACATAACAAATTTTTAACTCGCTTTATTTATTCTCTTCTATTCTTATTTTATCGTAATTTATTAACTGAGGTATCCTGTAAATAAATGCAGACATTCTTCGGGACCATTTTTAGTAAAATTATCAAAATCTTTTATGTCGGAAAACATTTAATAAATGATTGAAACGTGACTTATAATTACACTGTGAATGTTAATTTAAAAAAAATTATTTTATGTATGCTCCTTTACTGATGCTAATAAGCGTAAGAAAAATTTAATTATCATAATAGAGAAAGAGATCGTTAACGTCAGAAGTTGTCTGCCTTGTTCAGTTATCTGGAGTCATCGGAGGCAGTGAGCGTGAGGGACTCCGAGCTGGAAACAATAAGCTGGAACAAGAAGAACTTCGCTTCCCAAGAGAGTCCATCAGCGGCCTCTCTGAGCGACGACGACAAAACCTGTCCGGGCATTAAGATCCGCTGCAGACCGGTTCTGAACGCCGGCGAGAGCGCATACCTGATCCCCGATGCGGGAACCGGAAGTCGTGGCTACCTGTGGCCGTGGGTCGCCGCCATCTTTGTCGACGGTAGCTACCGTTGCTCTGCCATCTTATTGGACGACAGCTGGCTGCTATCTGCCTCGAAATGCACCGAAAATGTCAGGCAAGTGGAACTATTCTCAAGATCATCACAACACAGCTAAAGATCTCTACAGATGTGGTTTACAATACCGGGTGGACCTAAAATAATTTAAAAATTCCTGCTATAAATCATTGAATTGTTTGCAAGCATTTCTTCCGGATATATATATATATATATTTTCAATTTTGCTTTATTCGTGGGGTTTGTATTAAATGGTTTCAGATTGGACATCAATTATACGACCGCAGTGCTCGGTTATGGTCCATTCTTCCGCTACGTGGACGGTCCTCATCAACAGGTGACGGTTATCGACGAGCTGCAACATGTAAATGATTCAGTATCAGTGTTGCTGCACTTGAAACGTCCCGTCAAATTCAATCGTTACGTTCGACCACTGTTTGTTGAGAAAACGTAGGTATACTGTTCTTCATAAGTGAAGTAAAAACATGTAATTATTAATCAATTGATTTGTAGGATATACCTGCCTGGATCGAACGACACTTGCAGGGCGGTTGGAACAAACAAGGATCATGAGACAAAATCAATTTCTTTGCGACCGGTGCTGAAGAATTGCCAGAACTGCCAGCGATGCTTCGTTAATGCGTCCATTAATCAGTGCCCGGTAATTTGTTGTTCAAATAATCTCAATTTTATGTTCTAACGCTGCCTCAGAGTCGTGCAATATTTTATATGTTATATGTGAATATTTGATCTATTGGAAACGAACTTCACAATCTTCTTTTAGATAACAATCCCAAAAGAAATGATTATACTTTATTGCTCGGTTAAAATGGCTGTTATCATTAAAATATTTACTGAAATATGTCCTCAGCTGTGTGTTTTTAGAAAGTATTTAATAATCACAGGTTGCTAATCATTTAATTTTGGGCACAAGAAAAAATAGTACCTATGGTAACTATCGTTTAATTAATTTTTTAAAATAGTCGTGAATTTCTATGACTCTTTTTAAGGAAAATGGAACATCCGAATGGAGTGGAACGATTTTCTGCCATGGGAAAAAGGGATGGTATCCAGCGGCAGCCTTCGAAGACAATGGTCCCTGCGACTTCCGGAATACGCAGACGTTGACGAGCATCGATCATATAAATCCGTATTTGACGGAAGCTTTGGGTAACATTTTGAAAAATTGGAAAACAATGAATCGAAAATAATTATACGCTTTTGAGACCGAATATTATATTAATTGTTATAGATAACTCTAGGCTGTCGACTGAGGCCTCCTGTGATGGCTTCCGGTGCAGTCTTGGCCAATGCATCCCTGAGAGTCAAGTTTGTGACGGTATTCCGGATTGTAGAGATCAAACTGACGAAGATCCGGAATATTGTGGAAAAATTCGTGAAAATTGCGATAACATAGACGGTTGCCGTGAGTAATTTGATAATTTAGAAGTGACTGTATAACATTGATTTTAAAGCGATTGTATTATTTTTGGATTACAATATCTGTCTATTAACCGAGAGTCGAACCATTTAAATATTTCATGTAATTTTAAATGCCGAAGTAAAGTAACTGCTAGATTAGCCTAATGAATAAATTCCTGAATGTTCATGTAGATTGCTTGAAGTCCGAGCTGCGCTGCAGAAACGGCAAATGCGTCGACAAAAGTGCATTCTGTGACGGAGTCATGGACTGCGAGGACAGATCAGACGAGCCTAACATTTGTACCTGTGCAGAATATCTGAGATTAACCAATCCCGAAAGACTATGCGACGGTGTCCGCCATTGTCTGGATAAAACTGACGAGTTACCGGAAATATGCCCTTGCACGGATAGTAGCTTCCAGTGCATGACGTAAGAAACAGAAAAATGCATAATATCTGTCGAAGAAAAATTAATTAAAATAGCAGGTAATCAATATGATATTATCTGTATATTAACGTCAGAATTTTTTCTTTGTAGATCAAGTGGCAGCGACACTTGCATCCCTCAAGACTTTGTCTGCGATGGTGACGCAGATTGCATCAGTGCCGAGGACGAATCAAAGTGCAGGAGGTTTGCAACCTCTCCAAGCAACAGGTAAGTCTTACACGTTATACAGTGGTTATTCGATATATGTCCAAAACACGGGTCTAGCCAGGGACATGTATCGGATAGGAGATATTATTCATAGTTCATTACACAAGTAAATATCTTGGGAATTATATCATATTTGGTATCATTTTTATTAAAAAAATACCACGAATATGTTGGCGAAAGTCCCGTAAAAAAATAATGAAAAATGAAGAAGTTTTGTTATTGGATTAGTAGTGGTCTCCTGGTTTCACACCGATGTACCCGACCCGTGTTATGTTTTCACTCCTCGGCGGCAGTGGGGATAGTTCTGGGACTTTTATCTGTTAGGCTTTTGGGACATATATAGAGTAACTACCGTACTGACTGAAAATAGAACTACCAAACTTTAAAAGTACAGTACCTAGAATATTTTATAAAAATTTCAAGAAAATTGCGAAATACTTGAAATTTATTATACAAATTTCAACATTCCAAAAATTGAGATTTCAGTTGTTTTTTATTATAATACGAACACGAGTGAATCGATTTATCCAGTAATGTTCCACTAAGTCTTGTTAATACTCTGAATAATCATGGAATAGAGAATTTTAAAGTTCTTGACTACTCGACAATTTTTTAATAGTCTCATTATGTAATTTTCAGTTCCAGCGAGATAATTCATCGACGCTACGGTATATGGCACACAGCGTGTTTCGAAGATCAAATCGCATCGCACGAGGAGGCAAACGATTTATGTAAAAGCTTAGGCTACTCGTACGGAGACATTAAAAACGACACTATGCCAACCGACAAGCCCATGATTCCTCACCGGGACAGCTTTTATATGGTAAAACTGAACGATTTCACGTGGATGACTTTGAGAGACGACAAACCTTTGGTCACTTTAGTCGAAGCTGACGAAAATTGCAGTCGTGCTTTCGTTACCTGTGTCTGATTGTGTTAATTAAAATCGCGAATGAATCTAATTTATGTGTATATTATGTACTATTTATTGGAATGTTGTACGGTGGATATGATCGAATAAATATCCCCTAAAAATTCTCATAAATCTTTTCGTTCGTTTCGGGACCATTTGCACTCCAATAGAATTTTCTATTTCTGCAACTGGCTCGTCTTATGTATTGTGCAAAAAAAGAAACTAGATCTGAAAAACGATAGACTTTAACACTGAATCATTTCATCATAACTGAACTGCAAGAACATCTGATCTAGACAACAGTAGTCATTGACTATTCATCGTCCAGGTTGATTTACCATTAAATGTGCACTTTCAATTTTAAATACATTCTAGTGGAATTTTTAAATTTATTTTCTATTGGAAAGATTTTATAACTACTGAATGATATTGTTCTATTCCCTACTCCCTACTGACTTCAATTTTTTTTTATTTGTGAAATTTTACTCGACAAATTATTAAAATATCTATATCGTAATTTGAAAACTCTGAGAAGCAACAACTGTTAGCCTGACAACAAATTCACTTTGGTTGCTAAAATTTTAATTCATTTCACAATTCCTCGTGGCTAGTTTATTCTGGGCAACTACTTCAACATATTTCTCGATGCTTGCACACAGGGTTCAAGTGACATTATAAGCCATGGCAACATAGCCATTCACAATTTCGAAAATTTGATTGGCACCAACTGCGTGTACCAGGCAGAGAGCGCGGGCTAATTGATTAATTATCAGCGGAGGAATTCTCGGCGATCGTTACCGGCGACGATAGCCTGAATGTCCCTTTCCTTAGTATTCCGATCGGCCGGATTAGTCACACAGAGAATGTGAATGGGCAAGCGTTTTCCGTCGATCCGTCCGAAGGCAGCTCGCCAGGAGGAGCAGGGCGCAGTCGTTTACCTTCAACGGCTGCGACCCCATTTGTAACATTCTTCTGCCCCACCTCCCATGAGCCCCCACGGCCTCTACGCTCCTCTCGAAAGTGTCCCGCAACCATACGCTCATGCTACTTTTGCTTCCACGCAACGTTCCGCCGATCTATCTGTCTCTTCCTTTTTTATTGGCTTGTCGAAGACACGCGCTACGCCATACTGTTGCGCAACCGGGGCCACCTCTTCGTCTTGAACCGTTCGACATGCCACCTCCAGGAATCAAAGGGTTACCAAATAAATAATAATAAAGGGTATCAAATAACTGGAATTCAACCAGGGTGACCTACCCTAAACATAATTTCTGTTAGACGAAGAAATAACATTTATTATGCCCCTTTTCGTGGTGACATTTACACAGTAATTGTATTGCGAGCTCACAGATGTCTCCCTAAAGAGATCTAATTTTTTTTAACCAACAATTTATAACCAACTCTGTATGCACGTTATAAACCATTTTATAACCAACAATTTTTCGAGAATGATCATTTTCGAGAAGTCAGAAAAAAAGTTAGAAAAGTTGGAAGACGGGGAAAGGTCACAGGAAGGTCAATACTTTGATGATTGAAAATAAACGTGAGTACATTAACTTTCTCGTCGAAGAATAGATTAAAAAACGACATTACTATATGACGTAATCATTTACTGTGCTACCATTGGAAGCCATTTTGTTTGCCTGAAGAACTTGGTGGAGGCTTTTGATTTTATTGCATGTGTCAAAGCTTGATGAAGTTTTCTGATTTTCCTATGTGATGTCTAATTAATCGGTCGCCTACATAATTTCTCGTTTTCTTCTCCTACATATTTATGGTCGTCTGAAAACGAAACGCGCAAGATCAAGATAGTAGAAAGGCCATTTACCCTAACTTTCATCCAGTCTAGAAATAATAAATCTTCTCGTTGGTTTATTAATTTGATTTAAAGCAGCTTTGATTAATAGCAAGTTCTTCTTAAAAAGAGATATTATTAAAAAAAAAAATTGTCTAAGAGAATCCAAAAATCATGTCTAGCGAAGGCATGACAAAACAGAGTTATACTTGGAACTCGATCAGATTATATACGATCTGACACAAGTATAAAATTTCATTCTATATTTTTAGTTCAAAGTTATAGATTTCACATTGAGTAACTTCGTCTCCCGAAAAAAGGCAACAGAAGAACGGAGGCAATGGCCTCGGGTAATTTTACTTAGGGAAAGTCTACCTTGCTTGCCTCTATCCTTTCTCAATAAAAGACACTACAAAAAGTGATAATACGCACGTGGATAATAGTCAATGTCGAAGAAAGTTTACCTTGATTATCTCTATTGTTTTTTAAAAAGAGGCACCACAAAAAGAATGGTACCAGACGGAAATAACATTGTTCAGAGTCGAAGAAAATCTATCATAGTTAACTCTATCATTTTTCAGAAAAAAATGCCTGAAATGAAAAACGATAATGCTTTCAAATTCTTTGGTCACTCTCGAAGAAAGTATACCTCAATGAACTCCATCCACCTTTAAAAAAAAGGCACCAGAAAATAAATGGCAATACTCTCAAATAATTTAGCTTAGTCTAAAAAAAAATCTACCTTCGTGAACTCCATCATTGGCTCAAAAATGGCACCAGAAAGAAAATGGTAACGCTCTCAAATAATTTAATCTCAAAGAGAGCCGATCTCGATGGAAAGCCCAAGTTCATCATTGTCCCAAAAATGGCACCAGAAAGAAAATGGTAACGCTCTCAAATAATTTAATCTCAAAGAGAGCCGATCTCGATGGAAAGCCCAAGTTCATCATTGTCCCAAAAATGGCACCAGAAAGAAAATGGTAACGCTCTCAAATAATTTAA
>CM052120.1:10274955-10302522 GCA_028454245.1 Halictus quadricinctus | reverse complement strand
TCGATGGAAAGCCCAAGTTCATCATTGTCCCAAAAATGGAACAAGAGGAAAATGGTAACGGCCCCAGACGATTCTCCTCGGCCCGAAGAGAAGCGTGTTTAAGTCCGCTCTGTAATTGAACTTGGACAAAACTCGGGTTCAGGCAGCAGAAAGATTTTCCTTCTAGAAGAATGCTTACTAATTATTGTCTTTATTTTTCTCCCATGGCTCCCCCGTGGCTCTAGAAGAGAGAGACGCCTCGCTGTCTTTTCAGGGACGCTGCGGAAGGCAGCGAAGTACCTTAGGCGGTGAAGCGTACAGTCAACGGTACTTCTTGGAACGAAATTACACGTACTCATAGTACGCCGCGTTGATTGCATAATCGGCGGTGTTGCACGGAGCCATCGGAAGAAGAAGAAGAAGAAAGGTTCTGTACCGATGATCGTTCCGCCGGCGATGGCCGGCGGCCATCTTCGCGGTTAGGGTCTTGGACGTGTCCGATGGATTTCTTTTTTTACTATGCCCGACGTCGTTTTCGCGTAATCGCCGCTCGGCGAGCATGTAATGCGATTCGAGATCGCTGCACTCCGGATTACTTCTCTAGCTGCATCGAAAAATCTATAACTGCAGTTGGATGCAGTTTTCCGTCCGGGATTCATTTTTCAAATTTTTTCGCGCGAGAAACTCTCAGAACTTTCTCTATTATTCGAGATGCATCGAGCACCTTGCAGCTCCAAATGCATTTTTTATGGGGTGTTAGCTAAATTTAACTCTGCAGTAATCTGTAAATTAAAGTTTGATTTTTAAATTGAGTTTCATTTTTCAATCTGGATTTGAAGTTGTTACGCAATAGTTCTCTCCGCAAATGAATCAGTGTTGTATTTTACTATGGATGTAACTCCAACGAGTATCTCTCAACTGGAAGCCTAATTGCAATGTAGATGATTTTTACTTTGATTTAATCTGCAGCGTTCTCAGTCTACGCTAACAAAAGTGGCAAGTTGTTTCCCACCTTATTAGAAGGTTCCGCAATCGATTAAATGTAGTCAACGAGACAAATTAGAATTGTTGCAGCGATACGACTTTCTTCCACTTGAATGCATTGCTCAACTGTGTGTCTCGTCTCGCGTCGGTCGTGTAATTTCGTTTTCTATGGGAAACGAACGTTCACAGTTCGAAGAAGTGGTTGTCGCGTTGCGCGCATGAAATTATTGTTAACACGCGATACTGCATTTTCTTGTCCTGTTACGACAACTGTGTTCCGCAGTTCAAGTCGTTGACAGTTTCACTCGACGAGCGATCTGCTAGGCGAACTTTTATAGCTGCGTTATCAAATCTTATTTCTTCTTCAACTTGTAACTGCTTGAAGAGCATTCGATGGATGCAAATGTTGACGATTCGACTGCGGATATTTTATACACTTATGACGAACGTGAATGTTTAAATAAAATTTAGAATTCGTCTGTATTTAGTTCGAGGTCGCTACAAGGATGCACATCCTTGACGAAACGAAGACTATGATAGGTTTCTTCGAGTACTCGTTCGGCTATAATTTAACTATACTGACTAAGTGGGTGTAAATTGCTAAAAACAGGAGCTAAAAGACAGATGCACTACTTGAAGGATTTCGAGAAGCCACGTTTGCTTTTAAGAGCATATTCTTCGAAACAGAAGAGTCCTTGAACGGACCAATTAACCTACTTCGGCAACGCATGTTCCTCGTTCACTAGCTGGTGATCATCATTCTATAGGAGCTGGTAACAACTGCTAGGAAATATGTTCGCCGCGTTTCTTCATTCTTGAACGACCATTACACTCTGATCTAACTATAGCCAAAGTTTTAAGAGTTCAATGTACGATTTTATACTGGTAGAATAATTGTCATTGCATTAGGGAAACGTAATTGATAGTCCTCGATCCTTACATCATTTTTCACTTCGAAAGGGCGATGTGTCATTGATAGATTCTCGTTTAATTATCAATTTATCATCTTCCACGCAGTGAATATTTTATATTTAGTTGATTAAAAGGAAGTGTGTTCGATTAGTTAAATTCTCTAAATTTTACACACTAATCTTTCTAGGGAAGTGTGCAAACAAATTCCACGGCTGAAAACAAACAACTTCGTAAAAATGATTAATCGATACTGCAATACTAATACTATACTAAATACAATAATAATAATAATATATACAATACTAAATAGTGATTGTCATGATTGAAAATTTGCGATGTTTATGGAGATGTTTATTGAAGGTCAACAAGTGTCAACGTTGGTTCAGAAAGTTTGTTACTCTCTGATAGGCCACGAACCCAGGATTTCTATAAGAGGGGGATTGAAAATTTGCAGGAAAGATGGCAAACTGTCCTTGATAATGATGGAGGTTATATAATAAATTAAGAAATAAAAACCCGAATATACTACAAAGTTTGTTTTAGATTTCAAAATAATTGATTACTTATGAGTCCCCCTAATATATTTCTCGGCCGGACCATAACTTCGGCCGCCATCGTTCTCGAAGTGTGCCGTTCTAGGAAGATTCGTTAGCGGTTCACGATCAAGATCATGCACTCCCGCGATCCATATGAAGTGAGCCGCGTCAAGAATTCCACGGATGATGGTCAGGCATGCATCGAGCATTCGTGATTCGTCCGGTCGACGAGATTACGGTATACCCCGAGCCGTGAATCGTGTCCGAGCGAGCGAGTCGGCGCGCACAGCTCGCGAGTAGGTGACAATGACGATACCGAAAAGGCGCTATAAGTATGCAGAAAAGAGGCGAGCAGCGAGCCCGATGGGGGCCGTATATACTCCGACACCACCGGCAGGAAGCTGCCAAGTGTAACGGTATCGGAGGCCGACTACTCGCAGCCAATGCGCCGGAGCCTTCACGCGTCGTCAACGATTTCACGTTCGCTGATGAATATAGGTAAGACAGCTTTCCACCGGTAGCTTTTTTACACCCCACGACGAAAACCGATCGTTTACGCGAGCTTGCGACTACCCTGATCGAACGGGAACTTCAAACGTGCCGCGCCGGAAGTCTTTTGTTCCGCGTTTTAACCCTTTGGCAATTTTTTAGTTGCCACACGAACTTACGAGTAGCTTTATTTGTTTAAAAAAACAATGCAGTAAAGTAGGAATTCACCCTCACATCCATAAATTTAAAGCTTCCTTCGATCTTATAAATAAAATTAATTTAGACCCAGCAGAGAAACTGCTTTTTGCAAAATTAAAAATAAAAACGGAAAAAATAAGAAATAATATAATAAAACATATAATGGAAAAAATTGCAAAATATTCTGTCCATACTTTAATTTAACTTTCAGATATTTTGTAATTAATTATTCTTGGACACTTCTCTGCGCCCAAAAAAGAAGTAACGCTACAAAAACGTACACACGCAATCGTAAATTCAGATTCTCAGTCTTATTTATAAAAAAAATTGCAAAAAATTTGATTTATAAAATATTTCAGGATTTCGAAGGATCATGATTAATTGCAGTAGTCGTTCACGAGTATTTTCGAAGAAACTAACATTACTCCAACAAATAATAAAGTCCATGAACGTGTATAGCACTCTTCGGCTGTCGTTTAGGGACGTCACAAGAACATCGGTTCTTTTGATAAACCGTTTGCACAACTGCCAACTAATTAGTAATTACGACTGCTGGAAGAAATCTTGTCGAGCATTCGCTATGCAGGAATGAAGTATCCGCGTGACGTCAGCCGGCTCGGAAACAAGGTGTAATCACTATAATTCGTAAGCTAACGCCCGCTAGGCGATGGTATGCGAAGTTTTTACTTTTCTCGAAACGCGTGCCTCTGAGTTAATCGAGACCAATCGCACGCGGAAATGAAGCGGAATTCACTTCAAGGGAAATCCATCGTTTCCGCCATTTTAACCCCCATACGTTCCTCCGAGTGACACCATTAACAAATTCGCCTCTTCTCTTTATTTAAATATTCTTAAATGTTGGATTCCCTTCTGTTCACGTTGTGAATAAAAAAAGTGGCGGTGTAAATGAAATATAAATTAATACTTTATTTTGGAACCCTGTATCAATTTTTGAAATTTTGAAAAATTCTTTGACACATGGCACCAAAATAAAAAAGCTTGTCCAATAGTAATCTTGAAGACACGAATAACGGCTAATCATTTTATTTTTAATAATCTACACAAAATATACAGGAGATTTTTTATAACTGGGAAATTTTGAACATTTTTTGAACTTTTCAGGATTAATCATGGCGCGAAGGACTTGATAATGAAAGTTCTATGAATAAAATATAGAAACGAGGTTCCAACTTTGTTAATGAATTTTTTGAAACTTTCTAAAATATTTTCTAATGAAATAAACTCGGGAGACTCCACCTGCTAGCAAAATGAATCGACTAAGAGACAATCATAATTCTCTATATGCTAAAAACATGTCCCAATTTTGTTCCTTAATTGTTTGGAAAGATTCTAAGGAAGGTATAAAATAAATTTTATATCTTTCGTAAACACGTGTACCTAACAGCATGAATTGATTAAAAGACTCGACAGTAAAAATTCTAACGGTTATACATCAAAAACAAGTTTCCATTTCGTTCCCTAATTTTTTGGAAATTTTCTAGAGAAGGTGAACAATTAATTTTAAATCTCCACCTGTTGATCTTGGCACCCCGAATTGATTGACTGGACAATAAAAATTCTAACGGTTGTATGTCAAAACCATGTTTCGATTTCGTTCATTTTTTTGGGAAACTTTCTAGAGAAGACGAAGAGTAAATTTCGAATGTTTCGTAACAGAATGGACACGAGATGCTCCACCTGTTGGATCCGGTAATGCGAAACGATTAAAAGTCCGATCAGCGAAAATTCCATGAGTGAAATGACGGAAAAAGGTTCGGATTTCATTCGTCCGGCATTCCACGGGCAGAAAGAGTCGCTCATGTGCCCGGGAATAAAGAGGTCAACGTAAATGCCCCGACGTTAATTTGCCAGGAGTTTTGTAGGACACGGACGCAAGGTGAGACGACGGAAGAGACAGTCGGAGAGGAGCGGCTCTCCCATACAACCCTGTTGTGTACACACCGATGTGTACACCGAGGTAGCAACCACGATACACAACGACAGGTACACCTGTGCGCCGGAGAACAAGCGTCGAACGGTTTCTCGCGCGGGTCGACGTCCTGCCAAAACTGCCTAATCGTGTCGCTCTACGGAGACCTAACGCCGCTCACAATTTCGTGACTTGTCTTCGGACCTTCCTCTTGGCTTATCCGGGCCCAACTATCGAATTCTTCATAATAACAACAAATAATTGACCCGATTTAACCGAAGGAAACTATTCTCTACATTTATTTTCAATTATTTTTCCTCGAGTTGTTTCTGGTTATTTGCGATCTGTTTTTCTATTTGAGAAAAATTCTGCTTGGTTATTTTATCGATTTTGAAATAAGATGAATTTCTTTTTTTTTATCTAATAAAAGTAAATATACGCTGTTGTCATTATTCTTTTTAATGAGATTCAGAGAAATTTGTATTTAAATTTTGGTAGGACAGGGAGATCAAATTTATTTGGATGATATTTTATAAAATTACGAAGATGAGATTATGCTCGTTTCAACTAATGAGGGAGAATCCAAAAGTCTATAAAAATCAATTAATTAAATACAGCACAACATTATACTGCTTTAAATATCGTTTATGCAATCGCTTAAATGCTAAATTAATAATAAGCAGAAGAAGGGCATGATTGATCGAGGATCAAGACGAAAAAAGTGGTGCGAATCATTATGGAACATTGTGATCATGTGGACCACCGCATTATTTCCGCAAAACGGTGCTCCCCCGCACTACTTGTGAACTACTTATGGCAACCAAACAGAAACTGTAACACCATCTTCGTTTTTCTTTTGTTTTCTTTTCTAGATTCTTACAACGTTCTGGTCAAGTGGTCCAATTTTTCAGTATCGTTCAGCGTGAAACTAGATGCAGTGTTATATTTATATAGCATAACTGTTCATTAAAACTTTCAGCTACAGTGTATTTGGGTCAAGCCTAAACAAGTTAATTAGATTGAGAATCTCATAGCCGGCACAGACTTATTTCTAACACTGTTGGATTCTAATGAATGAGCAAATGTTAAATAATATCAAACACTTCAATGAGTCGCACAAATTTGCAGACATTGGCACAGCTGTGTATAAATAAAACTAAAATATTGCAGTAGAAAAAGGTAAAGATGCAAATCAGTAGGTACTCTTTAAAAAATGGTTAACAAGTTCAGAAAATGTTGAGAAGTACAAGAAACGATAGAAATACATTGACAAGCTATAATAATTGTGACTCCACGTCGAATCGGATCTTAAATGGAGCCGGCATCCTCCGGCAGGTCAATGTCCCCAAAAATTACTGATTGTAACTCATTACGTCTTCTAACCTCGCCTTTCTTGCCTAACGCTCCTAATATAACGCCAGACGTAGCAATGAATTATTAATGCCGCTATAATGAAACACAATTACTAGGAAAAAAGGAACTTGTTGCGAATAAAATACCGAAGGAAAACGCAACTAGCCCGGAAAATATATCGTTGAAAATAAAGCACCGGCCACGTAAAATTCATTGAAACCGTGCATAAATACCGTATCGAACAAAAACTACATATTTCTCAACTCTTTATTCTCTTTCATTTCCTTCGTCCCAGCAACATCCTCCACGAGCCTGGAATTCAAATACCTGTTAATTTCCATTTACGTTGAAAGCACCGCAAATCTATACTAAAACATATAAGTTTCCTCTGTTTTTAAATGTTTTACATAAAGCTATATTACTGTTAAATGAATTTTATGATAACAAGAACTGTGTTAGAAATAAAACCAGCTAGGAGGTAAAATTCATTGAAAACGTGCATAAACAGCATGTCGAACTAAAACTACTGTGCATTGATTGCTGTACACTATTACTTAATAATTCTCTTCTATTTCCGTAATTGCAGTGATACTCGTAAACGTGGATTTATATGGTCCGATTAATTCCTATTTACATTTAAAGAGCAGTAACTGTGTTTTAAAGCATTCAATCATCAACTATTTCCACTAAAATTTTCAATGCAAATATTTTACTGTCCATTCTTCATTCTCTTCTATTTCCTTAATTTTGGTAATCATAAACGTGGATTTATATTGCCCGATTAATTCCTATTTACATTTACAGAACAGTAGCTGTGTTTTAAGGAGTTCAACCATCAATTCTTTCTATTAAAATTGTAAATAAAAATATTTTATTTTCTCTTCTATTTCCTTAATTTTGGTAATATTCATAAACGTAGATTTATGTTGTCCGATTAATTCCTATTTATATTCAAAGAGCAATAACTGTGTTTTAAGGCGTTAAATTTGAAGTAAAAATATCTTACTGTCCCACAAATATTTTCACACGAAGGAGCCCATTGTAGATGAGCATTCTTTTCAATTCGTTGAAAAAGCGTTTAACGCGACCGATCGCAAGGGATATCCGTCGTGGGAAGGTTCTGCGCTGACGAATGAAAATGTGCATCGGAATCGCAACACTTTCTAAAGCTGTCGGAAGACTTGCACCACCGATTTGCACGGTTTTTAGGAAACGCTCGGCGAAATCCCGGCGCACGTCCCGAAGCGATGATAATTACGTTTGTCCCGTACGTAGCGAAACGTTCAATGATTTAGAAAGTGTAACGAGATTTGTCTTCAATTACCCGGAGGAATAGAAATCACAGAAAAGGCGAACGGCTTTTTCTAATTACCATAAGCGCTTCGTGAAACAGTTGCCAACGACCACGATTTTCCCTCGAGGAATCGGCCGATTCGGCTGAAACTTCTGGTCAGGCGTTTGAAAAACCGCTATGAAAATGGCGGAGCAGGTCGACGACCCGGCAAAGGTGCTTAACTTTGACCTTGCTACCACGGTCAGCTGTCATACCTAATGATTTTCACGATCGTTCAGTTTTCTGAACACGTGGGTCGCTCGCCTTGAAGCTTATGACAACTGTGACGGACATACATAGTGTTTCGTGAAAATTAGGCGTTGAACGGTAGAATTAAATGTTCTTAGGAAAATGGATGAATTTCAGTCTTGAATTAGGTCACCCAGTATGCTTGCCTTGGAGGTGATAATAATTCCGACGAAAATACAGTGTTTAGTAAAATTTTATATTGCGTGCTAAACTGAAGTGTTTTGAAGAAAATTAATGAATTTGAATATTCATTTAGGTCACCTAGCATACCACGAAATAATCCACGTAATGATGGTAATGGAAGAATCGCATAATGGAAACGATAAAACGATTAAGTTCGGCTGTGTTCGTGTGGTACGCTTTCGAGTTATCTGAATAGGAAACAGATTGTTTCCGCCTCTGTCGTTGATAATTATGCGCGAGCGTTGAAATTAAAGGTGAGCAAATACCTTAATAACTGTTACGACTCGCTTCTTTATCCGTTTACTTCATACCGGATGTCTTGATCATGGCGTCGAAGAACCGGAGAAAAGGATGGCACGTGAGTCATGAAGCTTTCATGGGCTCTTCTGGAACGTGACGTAATGGAACGAGCCGTGATCATTTTTGTGGCCGCATCATCGCTCTGCAATTATTTTTTAAAAATAGTGTTAGGTTTCCTGAGAAATACTGAACGTGCATTCATATTTATTTATGCGACGCAACTTTTCCCCGAGCAAGACAAAATGGTTCTGCATCGATTGAAAGACACGGGAGCCGTTAGAATAAAAATTACTTTCTTTAACAATTCTGAAAAGTTGGGAATAATTTACGTCGATATTTTCAAAGAATTTTAGTCTTATTACAAATTGCTTTTGTTCTTTTTTGTCAGAAAAATTTTGTGGCAGCATCCCTACTCTGCAATTACTTTTAAAAATTTTGTTAGGTTATGTTCGAAATTCTAAGCATACATATTTCTTTTTATGCAATGTAATTCTGATTCGTGCGAAATAAAAATGTTTGATTGCCAGAGGCAGGAGCTAGTTTCTTCCTTTTTTAAACAATTCATATAAGTTGGAAATGTGTATAGATATTTTTCTATAATTTGAGTTTGTGTGACTAAGAGTTTGTGAATGCATCTAGGAATGGCAATGCTGATTTTTATTACGAAACGACAAGTAATTTCCAGTAACATAACAATTTCTATTGAAATTACTATTTGCAGATTTTTCAATCCATCTTTTATGTAACACAGTAATCGAGAAGCCTAATGGATTTCCGGTAAGTAGAATATGATTACATAAAATAATGAATAGAAAGGGATGAAAGGAAATCAGTTTCAGGTGCTTTGAATATTAATGAAATTTAGTTTGGTTCGGTTGTTGGTTATCGATAATCGCAACAGCCATCGATACCGGTGAAGAAAGTCGGGAAAGTGGATAACTGACGCATCTAGGGGTACTTTGCTATCCGGATGGACGCAGTGATGCAAAACGGGAGCTCTTTTCAATTTGCAAGCGGCGCTCCTTTCCGGAAATGAAAATCCCGAGCGGTCAAGCTTTTCCTGCCGGAAGGAAGTCACAATTGCCATAAACGCTTGTTATCGTAACAACACAATGGAAAACTGATCGATACTTCATCAAAGGCTACAACTTCATTCTTTCACTAATATAAATTATGGAAAATAATTTTATAGCTGAACATTGTTCAAGGATTTAAAATATTAGCCCTTAATACCCACATTTTCATAAATAATGTAATCATCAACTACATAAGCGTCCTTTTCTACGTTCGGCACGGTGTACGCGGTCACGAGAAAATAATAGCCCTACACGATCTATGTCACAGCATGGGCCCGAGGATTGGACTTAGATCAAGACTTTTACTATAACTTTATTTTCTCAAACATTTTATCAGCTTTAGCAATACTGAAGTAAATCCAACAATTTTGAGTCAAAAACATATAAGTGTCCAGTTTAATTAGGCAACCTAGGAGCCTAACTAAATTCACAATAGAGCATTATTAAGAATTAATAAGCGGATGACCAACGCCATTAGAAATCCTAATTGAATCACTGAAACATACCAAACAGGTTCCACATCGCGTGAGATACGGATCTTCAATAAACATCTGCGTCAATCAGCTTTACACTATTACTTAATAACACAAGCTGTATAAATAATACCGTATTTAATACTCGAGTACACCAATAAATTTTTGCACCACGGAACGTTCCAGGCGATCTATTAATTAAATACTAATGTAAAGGATGAATGCCGTTAAGTGTTAATAATATATCGCTAGCGTACTATTTAAATGCTAATTAGAATTTCAGAAAGGCATACAAATACGGGACTAGAAACACCGTCGAGGTTCGCTTCGATTATTCTCCTACACGTTCCAATTACAACAGTGTAACACTTTCTGCCCCAGGTGTTCGGTTATGCAAGAGGATCATTTCGAAGCCGTGCAAATCATAGCAAACATGATTTATTTATTTATTACAGTAGCGCAAAGTTAAAGATAGCCCGGTGAACGAAGCTGCGCGCCTTGATAAAGATTATTTTTAACCCATTAAACCTAGGACCTACGCAGTTCCTATACCTTGCAATTAATGACAATTTTTATTTTGCATAAAAATCTGCACTCTTATCATTACACAGCGGATATTATGCATTCATAACAAAAAGAAGTAGGTGTAATTTAAAACAGTAAAAATATCAGAAGAATTTAAAATTATTATTTTCAACCTATTAAACTTATATTTAGAAAGAAAATAAATTTCTATTTCAGTTTGTTGCAAATTCAGGTAGAAAATGTTTATTTTGTATAAAGACCCACTGTCTACTATAGCAAGGTTGTACCGATTATTTAAATGCAACAAACAATGTAACAAACATTTTCAAGTTTCTGTCGTCTAAATTAAATTATTGTTTCTCAAAAAATGATCGAAGTTCTAAGGGTTAACTGCACGTTCCAGCACGATGTAAATTTAACCGTGCAATGTTTTATTTGCTGAATAGGTATTGTTGGGTCATGTTGCTTCGAACATTAAGGAAGTTGGACAATTCTGCGACAAAATGGCCGTCTGCAAAGTGCATTCCGTTAGCAGCTTATCGGGTCTGTTGCACTCGGAGGCGTTCAACCCGGCAACTCGTTGCATGCACGCGAGCCCGACGAATCTCGGGGCTGTTTATAAATAAAACAGAACAACTCGTTCAGCTGCGCTGGAAACGTGGAAATTGAATCGTGTTCCCTTTTGTAAGAGTTTTCGTCTCTCGTTTTCACTTCGCCAACATTCACGCGAACACCTGTCCGCGAACGACCCTTCTACTCCACCAGAAAGGTGACGCGCAGGTAACATACCTGGACGAACAGACTTCCGTTCGCTAAACTGTGCTGGAAATAAATAATCGTCTTGCGGCTTCGCACAAAAAATTTATTCGAACGTATCTGCTCCGTTTAACTTTTTAATTAAGAATCTTGAATTAATTCGTCGTTCGTATTTTTATCACCTGACTAAAAATGCTAACTGTCTCCTTAATTCAAGAAATAATTCTTGCACTTTATTGTGTGATGATAAAATATTTAAAAAATTAAAAATTGGTCTTGAATTGGTATTGGTTGAATTTTCGTTGAAATGCTAAGAAAGACTCCATGGAACCAAGTTGTGTCAGAACGTTTGTTCGGTTTCGCGTAAGTGTTGGATAGTTATGGATTATGGTGGATGTGCTTATGAATATACTCGTCACGCCGCAGGCCAGCCGGGCAACTTTAACCCGACCGATTAATTTCTGGCCTAACTGGATAGATAGCTGTTAGTGCTCGAATATCCGGAGATCCCCGAGATTGTCTCCTTAATTCAAGAAATAATTCTTGCACTTTATTGTGTGATGATAAAATATTTAAAAAATTAAAAATTGGTCTTGAATTGGTATTGGTTGAATTTTCGTTGAAATGCTAAGAAAGACTCCATGGAACCAAGTTGTGTCAGAACGTTTGTTCGGTTTCGCGTAAGTGTTGGATAGTTATGGATTATGGTGGATGTGCTTATGAATATACTCGTCACGCCGCAGGCCAACCGGGCAACTTTAACCCGACCGATTAATTTCTGGCCTAACTGGATAGATGGCTGTTAGTGCTCGAATATCCGGAGATCCCCGAGATACACCTAGGCCACGACTAATTGCATAACGGGTGGAGCGTTTTTTTCAGAGCGAATAATCGATGTTACGCGGTGCTTGCCGCTGACTATGCCACGCGACTATGCTTGTTGCCCTGCCTCTCCTTGTGTGTAACCGTGTGTCACACTTTCGCGATCGAAGATTAGCCCGGTTCTTTGTTTCTCGAACGGTTTTTTGCACAGTCTAGATCGATCGGGAATTTTGCAACTATTTTTAATGATATTTAATCCTGATTGTATTGAAGTTCGTGGTCCAATAAAGCTCTCAGATGATTGCAAAAGTTCCGATTCGGAGATAAAACGCCAGCGGTTACGTTTTAACATAACAGTAACAAACAAAATAATAACGACAAGGTAGCAATTAGTAGAAAGTGAGACTTGAAAAATCTTGAATACGGTTACGTAACAATAATTAAATGGAAAACGTTCTTATACAATCGTAGCGACCAAGAAACGTCACAAAAGAATTAACGACGGCTAATTAAATAGATTAAATGTCATTAGTAGACCGCGAATCTGCAAAATAAAAATTGTTCAAGTTAATTGTAGGTAACGGTAGTTGAATAAAAGTGTACTGAAATGAAATTTATTTTGCCTGAGGTACAATATGAAAAAAAAAATGTTAACCAAATATTCCCAGTTAAATCATTATTAGAATTAATTCGTATCATATAACCAGATGACTTTGCGCAAAATAAAAATTGTGCAAGTCAACAGTAAAAAACTGCAATAATCTCAATCAGTTAAAAATAATCTGAAACCATTACTGAATTCAATTATATGTCTTTACAATTTTATATTTGACCAAACTATTTATGTTATAATTGCATAAAATCTCCAGTCCACATGCAACACACAATTACAGCTATATTAGTCATTCGTATCTCGTAGCAAACAAAATAAATTCAGTCTCATTACGTCAAAATGAGCTGAAATAATCCGCGAACATTAACGAACGATAAAATCATAATTCATTAATAAATATATGCAAGAGCAGAAAATAAAATGATCAGAGTGCCAAACTGGTTTAACACGTGTTAAGGAAACTTCTTCACCGAGTTCGAACCAGCAACGCAGCCACAGTGCACTCCCGGCGATGCATCCCGCGGGGATCGCGATTCGCATGATCGGGGGCACTGGCGAAACTATAACGCAGCCGTGGAACGCCGCTCGATCGCAACTTTCATTCAGGTTCTCCGGGGAAAAAAAAGAGATCCGATCCGGCGTTAATCGCGCGCTACACGCTCGGCGACCTTTCTTATGCGTGCGTCGATGTCTCCGGCGAACTATAGCAAACCGCTCGCAGCCACTCGCAGCCGCTCGCAGCCGGCCAGCAGAGCCGCCTAGATAATGCCGCGTTAATATTTTATTGGAATTCCTGCGTTCCACGGCTTTGCACGGCTGGTTTGCTCGGGAAATGTTCGACATAGTTCGATTTTCGTTTAGGCTTAGGAGGAATTCCAACCGGAGCTGCTTCTGAACCAGATACGGGAACAGTGTGGTCGAATATGTTTGCGATCACCGGATGTTCGCGATATAGCGTGTCCGGTTGCTTGGAGTCAGTGGAGCAAAGGTTTATGAAGGATTGACATGACTCCTCGTAATGTTGTGTACTTTTGCAGCTATATGTTCAGTCGCTTCGTTGTTCAAGTCTGATTTCCTTTCTTTTTAAAGATTTATTTATTTATTATGTCTTTTCAATTTCTTTTTCCTGTTCTCCTAGAAGCAACTCAAATCAACATCCTCCAACATATTAATAGAACTCCAAACAAAAACACATCCCAATCCTCATTCAACATTAACAACATTCCGAAAATTTTCTGAACTCGACTACATAAAAAACCCTATCAATTACTTCTGAAGACAGCCAACATTACTATAACTAGAAGCCATTGCTAAGGTCAAGTATTATACAATTCAAGTTAATCATTGTCAGTAGACTGTGGATATTTATACAAAATAAAAATATTCCAAGTCAACAGTGAGCAGCAGAAATGCAATAAGAATGTACTTTTAATAATTTTAATAATCCCAAAGTGGCGTCCTAGTGCTCTCTTATTTTTCTTTAATGTGTTCGCAAGTTGACATTATACCAATTAAATGTTGTCACGAACGTTTCAAATCCGCAGTCTAATTATGAGACTGCGTGACAGCTTGAACGAATCGACCAAAACCATAAACAAGCAAGAAACCCGACCATGTATCAACACCACCGAACATCCCAACAAAACTCCAAACCGGGACTCATTCGAATCATCATCCCGCATTAGCAGCATTCCTAAAATTCCACGGCTGAACTCGGTAAAAAGCGAATCAATTAGTGCTCAATACAGGCAACATTGCTATACCTAGAAGCCATTCCCAGGGTCTGGTATAGTCCAAGTCGAGCGTTATCGGGTTGCAAAGCAGTTTCCCCCTTTTTCCACGGATCGAAGAATGCAGCCAACCGTCAGGAGAAAATCCTGAGCGGCCTGCAACATGTCCGATGCAACTCTGTCGGCGCGATAAACAAACAAGGAGTCGAGTGAGCTCGGGCGTCTTCGTTGACGGCCCCGACGGTGGCCGATCGTTCTCCTCCACCTTCTCGAGGCTCACGGATCGCCTACGTTCACGTCTGCCTCCTTCGCTCTCTCTCGCTCCTCCTCCTACCTTCGCGGAAGGTAGCAGGCGACTCAGGTAACTCAGGTAACTCGCGCCGTTCACCCGGAGAGAGAGAGAACCGGGTCTTCAGTCTCGAACCGGTGGGCCGGAGGGAAGGAGCTCCGTGACCCTGAATAGATCTGTTTTACAATCGTTCATCTTGTCGCCACACGTCTCTCTGCGCTCGTTCCTTCGACCCCTGCTCGATCGGGATCTACCGTGGATCCCGTCGAATCTCAGTGCGGTTGCTGAAGAGTATCGGGGCATCGTTTGTGCAGTGAATTGTCGTCGAATCGCGAAGACCTTCTGTGGTGTACATGTACCCGGGACAAGGATCACGACGCGGAACGTAGGAGCAACAAACAGAGTAAGTCTAATCCGAGATTCGATGCTTTCGCGGCCTCCGGGGAATGGAGCTTGCTCTTCAAGCTCCGCACCTTGTCACGGTGGAATTATTATATTTTTACAACGGTCCGCAAGCTTCGTCAGAAGATATATCGATGCGCTACCCGAGTAAGGCTGAAACACGGTTGAACGAACCACTTCCGGAAGACTAGGAGCCGAGACACTGTCCTGAAAAACACCTGCGTGCCTCTCGATTAGGAATCGATTTGCCACCTGGTTCGAAAGTATCGATTGGTTCTCTCGAATTCGTGGTACCGTTCGTTCGAGCTGGCAGAGTCAGTCGGAGAATCAAGAAACCACTTCCGGCCAACCATAAGCTCAGAAACTCTCCCGAAACACCTGTCTGGATTAGGCTCTTGATCAGAATCGAGTTTGCTACCCGGGAGCAGGAGGTTCAGAATGAGAATTTGTGGTATTGTGTGTGTGCGTGTGTGTTTGAGCTGGTTGGAGAATTGGGAAAAATGGGTTGTCGTGAAAGGTTGCTGGCTGAGAGAGAGGGATAGGTGGTTGTATAGTGAGTGTACAGGCCCGATAGTCACCTTAGTAACCTGGAGAAGCCAGCCTGTTAGGCTTCAAATGCTAATTGGATTGTCTGTACTATGGTGATTGTTAATATTCATAAACTGTGAGACAATAGGTTGTTGGAGGATGTGTGGAAACTTGTAGATGTTGATTTGAATTGAGAGGATGGTTTTCGTTGTTTCTCGTTGAGCAAGAATTGTAATTTGTTTAGTAGGTTTTGCAATGATGCTTTCTGAAATGAAAACACTGGGGAAATTTGAGATACGTGTGCCTGTTGCAAATGGGATTGTTTATCGTGCTTGGAAAATATTAATTAGCTTTTGGTTCAGATTTCGTAATGAATAATTGTATAGTCAGCGTTTTTGTTACAGTTTGTAAATGTTTTATAGAAAAAACTGCAAACAATTCAGCAATTCTCAACGAATGCACAACGCGCATTAACACTAAACATCTGTCACCGTAAAACACAGCTTCGACGACTGCAGTAATTTCTCTGTTGAACCGAAAAAACAATACAATCGCAATTACCGGGTATAGTTATCATTTCCTTTTGTTCTATTCCGAGCGACGCTAAACGGTACTTTGTTCCCTTCGGCTTCTCCTGGCCGCAGAATTTATGCGATTTTCGTTCTGCTCACTGAGCTGTCGCATACATTCACGCGTGCAATGCGTAACCGTGATTTCAGTCCAAGAAATTCATCCTAAGAACACGAAACCGAGTTCAGTTCTATTAAACAATTGCAAAAGTACGTGTCTGACTTGAAAATAAAATACAAACCAGCTGCAATTTTAAAACTACAGTTTCAGTCATCAATAATCGATTTTATATACTTACCCTCATTTTAAACGAAAATTATTCTGTCAATTGTCTTCCAACATTTTACAAGCTTTTGCGTTAAAATTATGTGAATTTTCTTCAAACGAGATCTTGAGGTCTCTAAATCTTTTCAATCGTCCAATAGTTATTAATAGACTGCGGACGTTTATGCAAAATAAAAATTGTCTGCATTAATTACAGAACACAGGAGCTAGGTAGGCATTTATTTCTTTTCTTAATAATGTTAGTGGGTTGAAATGAATGCGACAGTACTTTTGAATACTTTAAATGTTTTTACTGTTTTGCATTCGATCTAGCTGCTGACTATATCTGGTTATTAAATTTTGTATGGCGGACGATTTTGACTATTTCGCGGCAGCTACATTTTTTTTTATATATTTTTGAATCCATGAAAACTTGAAATTTTTTAATTTTATGGAATTGTGGAGGAAGTTTCTGTTTGACTGCAGTGCCCCGCAATTTTTCCGACGGAATTTTTTTACTGCGTGGGAGGGGAGGTTTTTTAATTTTTTGTAATTGAAGAACAGTTTTCCGGTTGAAACTACACTTTCGCTTTCGACCGGCGAAGCTTCGAAGTGCTTTTATTAGGATAGAAACACCGTGAAACCCGCGACACACCGGGGAATGTAAGAATGGCGGCGCAGAATTTATGGAAGAGAAAGCTCGTTCCTCGAATAACGAAATCCACGGTGCCCACGGCGATCTGCGTTCCGTGGCCACGTGAACCGGTAATGGGCTATGAAAAGCCGAGAAAATTGCACACGCCGATCGCGAAAACCGTCCCGTCCCGTACACTGTTCCATTTACGTGCCAATTTATTGTTTCCTCGGCGGCCGATCGTTCCTTTGCCTCCGGTCGCCAATCGGTTGCTTTTCTGTTCGACACGATACACACGTTCCTTATCTCACAATAATTTCCAAATAGTAATGGAAATCGAATTTTATGCAATAATAAACGCAGCAACAGTTTATATACTTTTCGTAGTTTACTTGCACAATCATTTTAACCCGCTATAGACGCATAAAATTATTGTCCGGAATTGGAGAGTATTGAGAAATTTGTTAAAAAGTGTTTTGTGTCCTGACTATATTTAGAAATACTACTTCCTACTTTTAAAAGGTACACGAAATAGTTAAATTACAGATGCACTTACATTCTTTATGGTAATGTTTTTTAACTAGTGCTTAACACTTGGGGTTCATAAAATACAACAGAATCTTATACTGTTCATGCCGTAGATTGAATTAATATTTTCATCCTAAATAAAAAATACTAGAGCTTTTTGAATTTTTGTAAAATCGGTTCACAATACATATCCACGAAAATGATTAATTATTTCAATGATAAAATTTCTTTTAAGAGACCTGCTCCACAAAATGAATAATTTAGAATAAAAGAACTTAAAGGATTTTATTAAAATTTATGTATATCTTCCTAAAATTAAACAATACACAAACATGTATTCTTTACGACCACGTCTTTTTGAACAGCCGGAAATTTAAGCAAACAGAACATAAAATCACAGCAGAATTTTATTTTACAAATTAAATGAATCCTTTCAAATAAAATTGAAGCTTCCTGGAAGCTTTGCGAAAGATTTGCACGATAGTCGTTCGCATTAGATGGGAAGAAACTGCGACGATGCAAAATATGAATAATTTAGCACCGAGCGAGAGTGCATAAATTATTTATCGAGCCGGAGGATCTAATAATAGAAGAAGGTTCGTAACCTCCCGGCGTTGTCAAAGAAATTAGCCTTGGAGATTCAAGGGAACGTTAAAAGCTCGAACGAAATCGTAATAAATGGGATCAAGACCTTCGCCGCGCTTCTTCGTAGAAGCTCGCGTCGCTGGTCCACCTACACACTATAGTTCTCTCTCTCTCTCTCTCTCTCTCTCTCTCTCTCTCTCTCTCTCTATCTGGTTCGCTGTCTGCCTACCTACCCATCAACCTAACCTAAAACCTGCATAATCCTATCTTTCTCGTTACCGGTTGCCCGTAATGATACCCCGGTGCCCACGTCTGACCCGAGTTAAACCAGAACTATGGTTTGTTGTATCGGCCCGTGGAATTCACGCAATTTATGTGCGCGAGACTGATCTTCGCTGGCCTCGATCCTGTTGATCCATTTTGCACGAAAAATTTGAGTCAATACATTCAGCTTTTATTTGATCTTGATTTCCTATTTTTGACTTTCTAAACACGATCTTTCAGCGTTGAAAGACAATCTCCATCTTTAATTGTGCGACCTTACAGAGACATTTTGTAACATCATAAAACTGTGTGTTATATTAAGGCTCACTTTTTTTATTATTTTATAGATAAAATTCATACATAAATACAATTCGTTAGTTATCCTGGTGTGAGTGTTGACTCTGAAGCACCACTAGAAATTGTTGTGGCATTATTTCAAAGAAATCACAAAAAATATTACAAAATATTTGTTATATTACAAAATTTGTATCTAATAGATTACTAAACATTTAAATATTATATATGTAAATCGGATCAGTTTTGTATGAATAAAATGAAAATATTCCAAGACGGAAGAAAAATTTAGTTTTAGAATGAAAATAGCGCCGAGTGCGATTGTGTATGTAAACGTAACATGCACTTACTATACTTTGTAAAGATGTACCAGATGTACGGTTTGTTTCATGAAGCTCTCCATCATTCAACAACTACACAAAGAAATTGGTAAACAGGTTTGACAATCTAAAATGATTACAGTACTTAAAATGTTATTTAACAAAATTTTTGAAAAACAGGTCCGTAAAAGACTGAATGTTTATCCACATATCTCGCACTGCATGACCAGCAGGAATGTTTACAAACACTATAGCGGTCATTCGGCGGCCGACATTTTGCTCGAATCATCTCTCGTGTCCGCGACCGTTCGATTTCCGTGCCGTTCCGGTTTTCACGGTGAGAAAAAATCGCTGGGCGATTAGATATCGTGGAATCGCGAGGGATCGTGACTTAACAACGGTCTCGAGCGCGAATCAAGGCGTAAACTTGATTCGAGTACCGTTAGTCGCCGACGAGTCCTAAGAAATTCCGATCGCGTAACAAATTTCGTTGGCCGCGTTCGTTCCACCGTTCCCCAGGTTGATTTCTTACGTCTGTACGGTGACTCGCTGCAGGTAAATGTGGATCATCGAGGGGATTTTACGGTCTTTACCATAGCGCACGATTTCGCGGAGAGCAAATACTCGAAACGAGAGTTCACGCGAGCCGATTACAATTACGGTCTCGACGTTTCTCGCCCGTAGGGAAAATAGCTGTTCCGTGGAACCGTGGCCACACCCTGAACGCTACCGAGCAGATATTCAGGCTATTTATTAGATACGACCGCGATTGTGGTATCTGGGAACCTGAGGAGCATGGTGGACTGTTATTGAATCCGTCAAATCATTTTTCCGCAGCGAACACTGATTGTTTTAACCCTCGGACAGAGAAATGGGCCGGGAATTTTAATTTTTATCGCGAAGAGCTTTGAACAATTCGAGATAAAACATGGCTGTTAATAAGTGGGGACTATAATAAGTATCTCAGAATTTTGAGACTCATTAAAAAACATTAAGAACTTGAGATATGTGTACGGAATCGACGATAATATTTCTTCGGTAATTTATAAGATTACGCAATCCAAATTTTAATATCAATAAGCGAGATTGTTGGTTAATATGCAGAAACAAGATTTGTATTGACAACGCAAATGGTTTCCGTGCAATAAATTTGTAAATGCCTTCAAGCAGCGTGACGCTGATTTCAATGCGCGATGAAAACGGTGCTCGGTGATTTCAACGCGTGGCGGTAGTATCGCGTCTATTCATCATTGACAATGAGCTTGTCACTAAAAGTCGATAGTTAGTAACATAAAGAAACATCCATTCTCAGAAATTATCTAAACACTTCTAAGTAGTCTGCGGATTTTTATTCGAAATAATAAATGAATCGATTATAATGAACAGGAGCCAGAGATTTCTTGGTAGCTTTAATAATTTTAATAAACTAGAATTGACTCGTTGAAGCTTCTTAAATTTTTCTTGTCTATTGCTTTTGCAGCTACTCATTTTTATAAAATCCGTAGTTTACGTGTAGAATTGAAATTTTTCTGTTTAATGTCTCCGAACGATCAGAATACCAGCAAGACCGGACAGATGTGTATCTAAAATAATTACAGTGTTTACTCGATATATGTCCAAGACACGGGTCTAGCTAGTGACATATATCGGCCAGGAGATTCTAGTCTTTGATCCACGCGACCTTACGGGGTATACCCTGCAGCAGTGGGGATAGTTCTAGGACCTTTATCGACTAGGCATTTGTGACATATATACAGTAAACACTGTATTCGAATAAAATCTTGTTCAAAACAAATTGTGCCCAACACTGGCAGCAGGACATGTTAATTAGGATCAAGATCAACGGAGACTCGTCGAGATACGGCTCGGGTAGTAAATAAAAACCGCGAATGCCTCCACAGTTACGAAATCTACTCGCAAAGATAAAAGTGCAATGCGGTCAGACCGCATCGCGACGCAATCCGGACACACCCTGTGCAATATGCACGGCATTCGCCTAGTCCGCGCTCGCTCCTCTCGCGTTTTCTGCGTCCCGTTGTCCTCCGGCTACCGACGCGACGGCTTTCTTCGGTGTCCACGTGGCCGCCGTGCCAGCCGCCGGTTTATCGGTCGACGAACCACGAGAAATGTGAAACTCGATGGGCCGCGGATACCACGTTGTTGTAAAAGTGTCCGGGAAACGCGAAGCTGTCGCTGCAGAAGCGTGCAACGCTGCAACGGGTCGCCGATCCTGATGGATTACACACTCGAATGCACTCTAGACTCGGAGCCTCTATCCACGGATCGATTTGGCCTCGCTTGACCCGCCCGACGGCTGATTTTTCCGCGATCTCCACCTGTTATGCTGTCGGCGAACCTTCATAGCAAACTAATTATCTGGGCAGCAACCTCCGTTCCTAACCCTCCTGATGCTACGCCGGAGTCATTCGCCACCCGTCGCGGTGAGGATAAGCTCGTGGGATAGTCAATATGTACTATTTTATTCCCATATAAGACACAAAACTTCCTATTTCGAAATAAGGAAATAACTCTTCTTTCTTCTTCATCCGAAACAAGACGAAAACCGGTCACGTACCGTCGCCTTCTATCGAATGAAAACTGTTAATATCGGCGTGGGTCAGAAATGACTCAGGCATAGGCCTAGAACTCGCCGGAGTCCGAGGGTTAATGACTTAGGATTTTTATGCAAAATAAAAAGGACTGTATACAGGGACTTTATTTACTTTCTTAATCATTTTGAATGGGGTGGAAATAGTAAAATATTTTTAGATGGCTTAAATATTTTTGGAATATGGGACTACATTTATTTATTTTCTTAAGCATTTTAGTGGGGTGGAAATAGTAAAATATTTTTAAATGGCTTAAATACTTTCATTTTGGTGTAAATGCATAAAATCCGCGACCCAGAATATGGATGACAGTCTATTTTAATTTGAAGAAATCGAGCTTATATTTTTAAGAATTTCGGGATTTTTATTCGAAGAAAATGAAAATTGAAAAGAAAGTAAGAGACGTTCCTCGTTGAACAGGAAGGTGAACTTTCCTTCAGCCGTCATTTCATTGACGACACGTGGCAGTCATTGTGCCAAAAGCGTTTCATTTTCAGAGAAGTAAGGCAGCCCGCGAGGGGAAACATGAGCGGTCTGACAGAGAAAAATATGATATTTTTCCGCGGTGATCGTGGGAAACCGGTAGCGAGGGAAGGCGAACGAACGGGTCACCGTATGGGAACGAGTGACACATGTTTCAAACCTCGACCCTGAATCTCTTCCTAGCTGCTATCTGTTCCTCGCGCCATACGCGATCGACGTTCATGAGCGCACGAATTCTTCGTGCGCGTACGAAAATTCCTGTAACAGTCGTAAAACTGTGGAACGCCGGAAAATATTATTTTTTGGTTTAATTGTTCTTCTCAGGAGCTCGTTCAAACGTACAGTACCGTCCATAGCTAGTTATCCGACTATCAAAGAAATATTTATATTTTTATTCGTACTCGTATTATTTTTCGTGCATTTTTATGCAAGGGCAAAAATGGTACTAAAATCTCCCTGAAAAATTTTATTCGTATTAAAGCACTCATTCTAACGGTCACTTTATAGTTGCTAAATAATGAACATTTAATAAGGAAAATGGCCCCGGAAGCCTCACGATGGAAGAAATTAATTTCTAATTTCGTAAGCCATTTCCAATTTAAATTTAATTTCGAAATCCATTGGGACAGATATTGACGAATAACAAATCAGACCAAATGTATCATACAAATTAGAATAAAAAACAAATTAAACGAAGAGTAATTAACTTTCATCGGCAACGTCGCGTAGTTCTAGCTCCGATAATTACTCGGCGGTATCCAGCGAGAATTTATCTGTCACATCGCTCCGTAATTACCTAATTAACTCGGCTAGTATGAACCGCTGTTAAGCGAGATGCGTGCGCATTCGCGATCCTAGAACCATCTAATTACCACCTTCTAATTGTTGCTGCTCGGTGAACAAAAGCCGATCGATCTGATTCGCTATTGGCGGAAAAGATTGATACGCGATCGACCCAAAAAACAGATTAAGAACACGATTGCGTAATTTCTGCGACTGTTCCGGCAATAAAAGAATTTAGGAATGTTTGGTTTTAATTGTTAATTGTTTCCGTTGCGCGTTAATGCTATCCAGCGGATGGTAATTAAGAAGTTAACCGACGAAATAAATGGAGGACTTTTTCATTATTTTATTGTGACGGGTTTGCCGTAGAAAACAGGTAATTCAAGTCTCATAAAATTGAACTAGTTTCTTCTAGGAAGCAAAAAAACATTTACGCTCATGCAGATATGGAAAGTACCGCAAGTGTGTACGATATTAATATTTATAATTTATTAATGCCATAAACAGTCTAGCAAGCTTATCTTATCTTCTAATCTTAGCCATAAAAAGGTGATACGCTCAAGATGTTATATAGACACAGAAGTTAATTTATAAATCTGAACAAATGGACAAAGTTGCAGAAAATTTATGAAACACGTCTGCTTGACATACAGTAAAATTACACAAAATTATGTTTTATGAGACGAAAGAATAAATTTCGAGGAAACTAAAATTGTTCTTTTAAAAAATATTCCTGCTTACAAAAAGTTTTGTTAAAAGGAACAATAAAGTTGAGGACCCGAACGATTTGAAAGCGAGGGTAACCTATTATTTTCGAAAATGTCACGTATTAAAATGGAATTATTATTTAAAGAATACACTTGCTTCCATTGTGGCCATTATGGTGGAATCTCCTCAACGAGGAAGTCCCCAGCAAGTGCAGGTTTACTTTGTGCACACACCGACTCCAAACAGAAATTAAATGCACGCGAGTCGTGAAGGCTGGGTGCATTGTCGTATGCAAGCTTCTGTTAGCAGCGTCGCAATGCACCACTACACAGAACAACGTCTTTTCAAACTTCCTTTTCCTTTGAAAACTGAGTTCTCCCTACACAGAACGCTACACAAAACATAGCGAGGAAACGCTACACAAAATACGAACAATCATGAACAATTTTTATTTCAATATTCTACAAAAGACAATCCAATTAGTATCATTATTAACTGTTATTAAACTGCGAGCTGTACATACAATTCAAAGCAATCTCACACCAGTGTCACCATATCAGGGGAATTGACTCGAATTGAGGGGAATACAGTTACCCTCTCTCCCTGCCATTACCGGGTTAGTCACGACGCACCGCGAATTGGGTGCGCGTGTCATGTCACGTGACCGATCCGAGGCGGAAGCGTGGGGATGCTTGCCGCCGAGAAGTGGGGGAATAGCGTCGTAGAGGGGGAAGGATAGAGTGGGGGACAAGTCTTAATCTGGGGACACTGAGATGAAAACTCGATTAGACTTAAACTAACAAGGAATCATCCCGAACTAGGAAATTCAAAAAATTATGAAACTCGGTGGATATATAGTGCATATCTAGGTATGTATTACGAGATTTTTTTTTTGCTGCCCAAATTCACTTTAAAATGTGGGTCATTTTTAAATGGGGGTGAAATGAGTCCTTAAAAATTCTGCTATTTTTCGATTCTGAGTGATAACTCGTAAACTATAAGGGATAGGAAGAAAGTTTTCAGACAAAAGCTGCTCTTGTTACTATGGTAAAATATTAATACTGGTTTATATAATTAGAAAAACATTTTAAAAAAGCCGAATCTAATTACCGTAATATGTGCCTACGTATGCACTAGATATCCATAAAATTTCATAATTTTTTGAATTTCCGGATTGGGTGATAAAATAAATTCCAGAAGAAATCAGCCGATTAACCCATAAATCATCTGACTAAAAAGGCAATAATCAACCGATCGCCGGTTGCTCCAGAGACCCACAGCGGAGATCATCAAGGATCTCGCAAGGATCGATCGCCTTGAAAAATGTATCGTACAGGTTCGAGCGGAAACGGGTAACTGCGTATCACGTGGTGCCATAAACCTTGCGGTGTGGAGATCGGCATTCTAATCGAGGGAACGACGCTCTCGCGCAAGCGTGTCATTAACACGGCCACGTTTTTGCCAACGATAATCGGAGGTGGCGTCCCGTTAGGCGGGCAAGAACACGTCAAACGAACCGATCGGCTACGGACCGATGATAACCGGAAATTAGATCACCACCTGTGACGCAGGGGAAACCACTTACGAGGATCCGCGAGCACGTTACGCGGTATTACGGTAACACCGTACGGTAATTAGGCCAGGTCGTCCTCCCATTCATGGAAAGAAACGCGAATCCTCACAATGAGCCATATTCAAATGATCCGGTAGATCTTCAATTAGCATGTCACGTGGTAATATCGAGGTTACGATCCCATGGTTGCACGGTGATTATCTTCCCGGATCAAATGATACTGTTCTAATGTCAACATCGTTCGCGGATTACGCGGGCCTTAATTATTAACTCGCTTTTCGAATTGAATTTCTTCGCGGTGGCAAAATCACCGGAGGGATTTGCTTTTCGTGGGACAGTTTCTTAGGCTGATTATGCCGCGTTCTATTGTTTAGATTGCGAGGATGCCGGTTTGTATGGTGATTATAGTGACGTTTACTCGCGGTGGGTCTTCTTAATTGCACGCTGTTTGACGACGACGATTAATTGGCGAACGCTCGCGAGGTTCTTCACTTTCGTGCAACGTTTTGGAAGATTGCTGCTCCGTGTGAGAAACATAATTTTGCCATAGTTTATTTGTTCACCGTTGGAACCCCCTCGCTGGCACGCAGTGGGTTTCCATTAAAATTTGAACAACTGCATTGTTTTATGAGCATTATTACACATTAGACGACACATAGGCGGTCACAAGGAAACAGTAGTCCTACACGATTTATGTCACAGCACGGTTCCCAAGGGTTAGATCAATACTTTACTTTGGTCACATTTTGTGATCAGTACAGTCAGTGTTAAAGACTCGAGTGCAGAGGATTAGTTTGTTACTGCTCCTATGAAAGTTCTAAGAGAATCAAGTTCAATTTTTTCGTAAAATGGTGGGGCGAGGAATAAATATTTCGCGGAGTAAACAATGTACCTCTGGCGTCACGTTACACTGCACAACTGCGATTATTTTTGCGGCGAGCTGCGAAATCGATCCGCGGACGGATGTGTGCGCCGATCGTGTTCGCCAATATCCGCAACGAAAGTGAAGGAAACGTCTTCCTTTTGTCGGCTGTTCATTCAACCGTGGGAGAATGAAATTAAGATCCATTCACGGTTGTGCAACGTGTCTCTAAGTGGCCGCACCTTGCGGCTAAAGTGGTTTACAGTAATTAGAAGACTAGAACGAGAAAATTGCTCGGCTGCGAATCGAATATTTACGATATCCAGTAAAATTCTGTATGAACGTAAGAAAAACTCGTGAATAATTTACAGCAGTATCGATTGAAAAGCAAGTAATTACCGTCGAGATATTAATCATTTAAGAGTTCCGAGGGTGAGATAAAATCGCTGCAATTTGGCCCGGCTTTCATCTTGATTATGATTGAAACTCACTCTTATTCGAAACTTGTACGAAGGCAGACACGGACTGATTATCACTGAGGGATCGAGAAAATTACTGGAGACATTCTTTAGAAATCCGCGGATCACTATTATTAAACACGAGGATTAATTCCACAAGCTATTGTTCTCAACGAAAGTAAACAAGTCGAGAAAACCAAGCTTTTCTTTTATATTTCTGTTGTAGAGTAGAAAATTTTAACTGATCTCACACCACTACACGTCATAGTTAAACTTTACAGTGGAATACATTATTGTCAAGTTAGTGAAATTATTAGCTCAAAAAGTCAATTTCTGTTTATTCTTAATGGTGTTCTATTTATTTCCAAGAATACATAAAATTCTCGTTACTTGTCCCACTAGAATTAATTAATTACCAAGAATTATCATTAGAAGAATTGATCGAAGGGAAGATCTTCGGCGTAAACGAATACGTAATCGTTGCGTAAAAGATTAGTTTGTTAGCGTTGTAACAAAATAGGGTGCAGCTCATTTAATGATTTAATTGAAAGGTTGGCAGTGCGGTTCGCCGTCCGTAAGAAGTTACGTAGCCACGACTGCGTGCCTCGAATCACTATAACGGTCATTGTGTATCGATTACCAATTTCGTCTAGAAGCGGAAGCCATGGGAGTCCATCTATGGCACCGGAAACCATCGGCGGACAATACTAACCGGTACAGCGTTCCGCGATAACCGTATCCGTCCAAGTTCGACGACATTTCAGTGTCACAGGCACAAAGACAATCCAGAAGAACCGGAGGAATTTTATCTCTAGCATCATCTCACTTAAAACATTTGTTCCGAGAAATAAAAGTGCCATTGTTGCACAGAATCGGTCGAAAAGATCCTACATAAATTTTAATAATTTTCTGATAAAGGTTACCCAAACAAAACAATGGTAGCGAGTGTGTCAGTGACACTATCTTTTGTCA